>JASDQU010241200.1:155424-170653 GCA_032191745.1 Picea mariana
AGGGTTGTTGACTAATCTAGGTCATTGGGTTAGGGTTTTGGATGTCGTTGGCTCGTATATGTATATTGTATTGTAAACAATGCAACACTAGGAATGAATATAGAATATGTTGGTTTTCCCAGTTTGTGTTTCCAAGGGAAAAACCTTTGTGTAATGTTTGTATTTGCCATTGTATATTTTCTGTTCTTTTACTAAAAATTTGTTTGTGGTAAATATTGTACAAGGTTAAAATATACAGGAAAAACCCCCCTCAAAGTACAATGTATATAAAATTAAGAACTGACAGTTGCTAGGCAACTGTATCCTTCACTCCAAGATGATTGTGCAGAGAAAGGAACTTCTGCTCGGTGAAGGTCTTGGTGAATATGTTTGCAGTCTATTCCATTGAAGAACATAATTGCAAGTCGATGATCCCCTCGTGTGCTAAGTCCTGGATGTATTTCATGTGGATCTCCATGTGCTTCATCCGCTGCCTCTGAACTGGATCTCTACAGAACTCTAGAGTGCTCTAGTTGTCACACGAGATGACAATCGGTCAATGAAATTGAATGCCTAACTCAGTGAGAAAATGTTGTAGCCACATAGCCTGAATGGTTATGTTAACTACCTCTCTGTACTCTTCCTCGATTGAAGATAAAGTAATAGCATCATGCTTCTTGCTCGACCAACAAATAGACCCGGAACCAAGATTGAGTGAGTAACCATATGTGGAATTGCGCTCAATGTTATCGTCAGCCTAGTCAAAATCAGTGAACTCGATAAGGTCTAATCTAGATTCTGCTACATAGTGAATCCCAAAGGTGATGGTGCCATGTAGGTATCGAAGGATACGCTTTGTAGCCTTCCAATGTATCTCATGCAGCTCATGCATGAACCTGGAGACTGCTCCAACTTCATAGGAGAGGTTTGTTCCAGAGTGTGTGAGATACAACAAGCTCCCCACTAGTTGTTTGTACAATGTGTTTTCCACCAGTAGAGTGTCCCCGCCATCCTCAAGTCTGACTTATGATAGGAAAGGAGTCGAGGTAGACTTGCAGTCTTTCATGTGAAATATCTCAAGGATATCTCGTGCATACTTGGCCTGAGACAGTCTGATTCTTGAGGCCTCATGACCGATCTCAAGTCCAAGGAAGAAATGTAGAGGACCCATGTCCGTCATCAAGAACCTGTCATGCAAAATCCTCTTGACTGCAGCAATCGTTGAATTCAATCAACCGATGATCAGCAAACCATCAACATACAAAACTAGGAGTAGAAGTGAATCAGTCATCCTGAGCATGTACAAATTTAGGTCTGACTTACAATGTAAAAAGTTCTATGACAGTAGGTAGAAGTCCATCTTGGCATACCATGCCCTCAGGGCATGCTTGAGACCATAAAGAGACTTCTTCAGTTGACAGACCAAAGATGAATCCTACACAAATCCATGGGGTTGCTCCATATAGATCTCCTTAGAGAGATCATCGTGAAGAAATTCATTATTCACGTCCATCTGATGGAATTACCATCCCTTGGTTGTCGCAATGGCAAGTGTCAAACGTATGGAATCCATCTTCGCTACTGGTCATAGTCAATGTCATGCACCTGCTAAAATCCTTTGGCAACCAGCCTGGATTTGTATCTATTAACATGTTTATCCACTGCTCTTTTCGTCTTGTAGACCCATCTGCACCTGAAAAATTTCCTTCCTGAAGGAAGGGGAACCAGATCCCAAGTCCGGTTCTCGAGGAGGAAGTTGTACTCCTTCTTCATGGCGGATTCCCAAAAGGAATTTTCAACATTCTCTCCATAGGACTGTGGATCTAAAGACTGAACCAAGAAAATATTCATGGGTGGCATCAGTTCAGTGGCAGTGAGTGCAATAAGAGGCTCCTCAAAATCAGATCGATTCCTCCTAGTATCAGTTGGATCCCCAACAAGATCTCCTGCATCCTGAAGAGTAGTCTTGGCCCACTTGGGCCTCTGCTCTGGCTCTACATCTGCATCTGCATCTACATGCACTGAATCTACATATGATTTCACTGACTCGATATCTAAATCATCTAAATCATTTGAATCAAAACTCTCATCTAAAGAAGAGTCGGCATGTGCATGTTCATCATCTCTGATAGGTGGAAAAACAAAAGTGTCTGCATGCGGATGTTGAGGTACATGTGAGATACTTTCCTCGAATTGGACACTACGCTCAATGATGAGTCGATCCAAAGAGAGATAAATGAGTCAGTATCCCTTCACACCATCGGGGTATCCAAAAAAGATACACTTTGTGCTCTGTGGATCAAGTGTCTTCCTCTTCTTAAAGGGAATGTTGGCCCATGCACGAAAACCGAATATATGAAAGTGGGTCACTTTTGGTTTAAGGCCACTCCAAGCCTCGTAGGGGGTCTTATCCCTGACAGATCTATGGGGAAATATATTTTGGATGTAGGTTGCATAATTAAGTGTTTCAACCCATAATCTTTGTGGAAGTGACTTTGCATGTAGCATGCAAGATGTCATATCTTTCAGAGATTTATTTTTCCGCTCAGCAACTCCGTTTTGTTGCGGAGTATAAGGAACCATGTGCTGGAACTGAATCCCGGCCTCAAGATAAATATTATGTATCTCATGGTTGACATACTCACTCTCGTTATCTGTTCAAAGGGATTTGATCTTCTTTCATGACTGTGTTTCAACAAGGGCTTTGAAATATTTGAGGCAGTGAAAGACCTCTGATTTTTTCCTGAGAAAGAAAGTCCATGTGAAATGTGAGAAATCATCAACAAAAATGAGCACGTACCTTACTTCACTAATTGATGGATTCAAAAAAGGGCTCATTAGATCACTATGGATCAAATCTAAAGGAAATGAAGCCTTCTAAGTCTTTCCTTTGTCGAATTTATCTTGAAGGTGTTTTCAAGAACACATCCATCACAAATTCATTTGGAGAAGTGGATGTCAGGTAGACCATCAACCATTCATTGTTTGTTAAGTTGTTGCATATATCTGAAATTTAAATGCCCAAACCTTTTGTGCCATATCCTACTGCTTTCTTCAGCATGGGTAAGCAATAATGTAGAATCTGGTTCAATAAATTCAGAAAAAGTGTAGATTCTGGATTGATGATTTAACTCGCTGGTAGCAACCCTGGAATTGGTTTGCATGTCATAGATATCCACTGCATCAAGTGTGAATATGAATTTCTTTTCGGTGTCGGAGTTTGTCATCTGATACACGGAGAGAAGATTGACGGAAAGTTTGGGAACGTGTAGCACATTCTCGAAGCTTTCATTTGTGAGTTCAATTCTTCCTTTGTCGGTGACCTCGACTGGGGAGTTGTCCCCCATCAAAATAGGAGGACCTTTGCATGCATCCAATGAAGAGTAGACTTTTTTTGTGGCTTCCATGTGGTGTGTTGCACCTAAATCTATGATCCAAGCATCGAGAGAGGAGTTTATGGTAATCAAAGCATGGTTAGAATTGTCTTTCTTGGGATTCTGATCTTCTGGATTCTTCTTCTCATCATTGTTAAGTACCTATACAAGATCTGAAAATATACTTCAATAAGACCAAGAATAAACCATATACCATTCACCATAACATGAACACAAGAATATAGAGAAAACCCTTGAGGTAGGGTAACACCATATATTATTCCTTAAGGAAGAAATGCACTCCTCAAGCAACACTTGCTTGTTACAATGAAAATATTCTTCATTATGCTTCATTACATTGCTTACACTTCTTTATATAGCTCTCTCTATCTCTTAGGAACCTTCTAGAGAGACTTCTCACATTTATTACATCCAACTACCATAGTGGGTCTTTATTAATATAGTGGACCTAGTCCACCTTACATTGAGTGACCACATTCTCATATATTAAATGACTCCCACTAATGATACATAACCACATTCCCATTGGGTACCTCTCTAGGTATACTACATTCCATCCCACTTCACATGTTTTGTCCTTAAAACATGATAAAAAAACCATACAATATGATTGGCTAAGAAATGTAGCCAACTAGTACCAAATACGACCATCCATCCATCATAATGGAAGATGAACATGATGTCCAACTGCTACCTTGCCACCATGATCTTGCTCTGCGTCATGCTGATGTTTCCATGGGATTGGTTCTCTAGCCTGATGTCTTCCTGTAGTGTTGGTAGGCCTCCATGTACCTCTGAATTGGTTTCCTTTTTGGTTCCCTGTTGGTGCATAAGTGTGTTGATGCTCACGCCCTTGCCTTGATGATTGTTGTTTCTCTATATGATGTGGATGACAATATACAACAACTGTAGGAAATTGTTTTGTTTTCTTCAAATATGCAACACATTGTGCCTTTGATTCAATGACCTCCTTAGCTTCTTTATCGTGTCCTTGTGGGTTTGTTTCATCTCCTTCTATAGACTCTGCCTCCGATTCAACTTCGAACTCGACAATAACTTATTTGTTGGCTTTCATGGGCCCATATTTCTTATTAAGAGACATATCATGCAATGTGATTTTATTTTTCTTATACCACAACCTTACAAACTTATTTTGCACATTAATATTAATGGTACCCACTAATTCTATCCAAGGATACCCCAAAATAATATCCACTTCATCCATATCCATAGCATAAAAATCTGAATGCAACACATATTTATCCATGTTAATCTTCAAATATTTAACCATTTGAACTTTTTCACCCTCAACCTGTGTGCTTTGAATATTCTTTACTGGAACTTGCAATCCATTAACCAACTGAACATTGATAAAATTATGCATGCAACTAGGGTTAATAGAAACAATGACATTTTCTTTATGAATACAACCATGAACCTGTAATATAAATTTGTCACATGAAAATAAACCCTTGGTTCTCTCTGTATCCTTATTTTTTCCATGAGACCACTTGTCTAACAATATTTTTTCAAATTMTCCATTGGAGAGTGTCATCATCTCTTTATAATCAAGTGATTTCCACCAAATGGCAGCATCACCTTGCAATTTGAGATCTACCCAATGGGGCCAATTCTCTTCCCATGCTGACTTTATTCATTTAATGAATGMTTCAATACTAGGGCCATCACATTTCCCTGTAAAATACATCTTGCAATGAAAAACCCCAAAAATAGAACAAGGGTTTTAAAAATAAATAACTGCAGAAAATCRCGGCTTTTTCCAAAAAAACCCTAAAAAATGGTTGAATTTAAAATGTTCATAACTTTACTTCTCGGACTCCGTTTCGGCTGATTTGTTTTTTGAAATTGGGTATTTTTCYGAGAGGAATTCAAATACCCAWTTTTTCTTTCCAAATTAATTTCGTAAATATTCAGATCTAGACCTGAAGTGCTCCGCCCTCTTTTTCTTCCCTAGAAAAATTCTGCAAAAAGAGCAAAAAATGCTTCCCTTCTTTGGCCAAGAAAAGTGCTCTAATACCAATTGTTAAGTACCTATACYAGATCTACAAATATACTTCAATAAGACCAAGAATAAACCATAAACCATTCTATGAAGAGAMGTAGTGTATTGTGAGTTGTAGCTCAATAGGAGGATGCCCCCTCGAAGAGGCAAGTGAACAGGAGAGGATCCATTGTATCGTGTTGCCCTACCTCAAGGATATTCTCTATTTATTGTCTTCATGTTATGGTGAATGTTTTATGGTTTATTCTTGGTCTTATTGAAGTATATTTGCAAATCTGGTATAGGTAGTTAATAGGCACCCTCAGGGATGCGATCTACAAGGTTGTTTTGTTGAAATATTTCGGCCATTTGATCTATTTGTTTCTGCATACATGTGGATTATGGATGGAATCTTTTATGGCAGTAAGTGCATTTCTCCCCTTCTCTTCCCTTACCACCTTTGGATCCGGAGGCAACATTGAAGGGTTTTGAGTATCCTTC
Source organism: Picea mariana (assembly GCA_032191745.1). Classification (NCBI taxonomy): domain Eukaryota; kingdom Viridiplantae; phylum Streptophyta; class Pinopsida; order Pinales; family Pinaceae; genus Picea; species Picea mariana. The sequence continues at coordinate 161,302 of JASDQU010241200.1, forward strand.
TTTCTTTGGATTTGCATGTGCTTTCCTTTTGTCTTTGTATTTAGATTTTTTATTTTGATGACCATTACCATCATGCACAGTAAATGCATGCACCTTTGGGCCTTTGATTTTTCCCATGTTGATAAGCTTGTTCTTCTCTTGTGTTAGATATTCAATAAATACCTCAAGAAAGGGAATCTTCTAGGTGGCTCCAGAGGCGAGCCTAACTAAATGAAATGTGGATACAAACACTGAGTATTCTAGACCAAGTTTCGAGAGAATGGTGAGAACCATTTGTTTCTTCTCCTTATATTTATCAACCCCGCAAGCCTTGAGTTGCAACAACAAATCCTTATATTTGGTAAAGAAATCTTGGAGATTGTCGAAGATTTTTGGATCCAATGTGAGAAATTCTACCTCGAGCATGTGTCCCCTCATCTCATCCTATTTTCCAAAAATCCCTTCCATGGTGGTCTAGGCTTCTTTGGGGGTTTTATGGGAGGATAYGTAAAAGAGGAGTTCAAGAGAAATGAGACTRCAAATTGTTTCAAATGCTTCATCCATTTGATTCAGATACTTMGATTTTTCTATGGATGATATGGGTTCGGTCTCTGTGTCCATGGTTGAATTGTATAATCCTCTTCCTCGAAKATGCACTATCATCTTCTCTTTCCATGCAAAGAAACTGTACGGTGTAAGAATGAATTATTTTGGAAATTCCATTTTTTCGTTGCCTTCAATCTTCGGTACCTGCAAAAATAATTTGGTGTTTCTTTTTCCTAGAAATCTGTCGACTCTGATAACATGTAAATGTGTTGAACCTTCACATAATACATCTAGCTAGCAAATGACATACACAGTTTGCGGAGAAAATATGAGAAAAGAGAAGCAAGAGAAAAAGAATGGAAGAATTCTCATTAACCGAACGAATGAATGATAATTTAAACATTATATACTCTGTATAACTCAACTAATGTGCATTGGAGGAGAATTCAATGCGCCATATTGGTGGCCTAGAGTGACCTGGACACACACCAGTAGTTACGGAAGTAAACTGCCACCTAGTCTAGTCTCTCATACAGTTACGAGAGTGAACTGCCACCTAGTCTAAGTTAACTAGTCTCTCGGTCTTCATATAACTGACTGAAACAGAGTGAAGTGAGGAGGAGATCAGGGAATCGCGAGTAATGCGCTAGTCTGGTGATAATCCCAAGGAAAATGTGCGTTGGTGATGATCCCAATGCTACATGGTGATGATCCCAATGCTGCATGGTGATGATCTCAATGTGGCATCTAGACTCCACTCAACTAATCAAACTAAAGTGTGAACTGAAGAGAATATTTTCCTAGAGGAATATTTTCCCTAAAATATAGGAGACTGAATAATGACTAATAAACATAGGGAAAACCTTAGGAAAAATAAATCATAGGTGTGTGTGAAGTATCTCCAACACCATCCTTGAAATCAGGGGGGGTTCCACATGCATTGTTACCTAGAAAAAAAATCAATGAAAATCTATTTACATGTACACAAAACAAAATTTTCATCCAAAATAACCTTTCCATTAAAAAATTATAACATGCACAAAATGAATGTATACGATTAATAATAATAATAAACATTCACACATGTTTCACACAAGAATAAAGATAAATTTGTATATTTTAATGTGGAATACACCCCTATGTTAAGCTATGAAACCACCATGATGAAGAAATACCTAAAGGACTATAATCACATTCGACCTAATCTTAAACACTAGACAACTACCACTACATCCATCAATGTAATACCTCCAAGCAAGTCACCCAACCTTCAATCAACTATGAATTCCTCCCCATATACATTCACAACACAAGGTATAAACTCTCCCTTATTTTCCTTGTAATCCCTTGGAAAATGTGTCCCCTCCTATGATGAAATGTGGGAAATTAAAATTGAATCTATTGATTGCACTCTAGTTTCTTGGAATAAGCACATGACATGTGGTACAAGCAGTGAATGACATAACTATGCACTTATAACTAACATGTGATTATATTGTGATGTGTTGAACTCCATCTTGAGCAATTCTCAAATGTTTTCTCAAGATGATGTTGATACCTTGTTACTTGCAAAGAATCCCAAGTGTAATGCAGGTATTACGATGTTTGGTATGAAATTATGGTTGAGGTGCTCACTAATTAATAGGCAACAAGATGGAAAAAGGTCAAAAAAAATCTTTCTTGAGAAAAGTATCAAATCACCACATTCTAGAGCTAACATATTAAGTGTGAAGCCAATGTCCAAATCAATATTGATGGAGTTGGACAATATCAATGTCACATCAACACGATCATAAAGTGGGATCCAAGTAGATCCAACCAACAAATAGATATATCTGCATAACATATGGGATCCCAACAGATCCAACCTACAAGTAGATTGTAATTACATGTGGAACATGCATATATTCGCATAACTCGCACACATAAACAAAGATGTGATTGTATTGTGATGTGTGTCAAATTCTGCAGCAAAGGGCAATTGAGAAATTCACTTGTTAGTAGTGTGTCTCTTTCCATAATTACGAGCGTAATGTTAAGATTTGATTTCAAAGTTATACATTTATACCAAGAATGTATGTGTTTATATGAATGAATGTCTTAAATAACTTGCTTATATGCAAATACTTTCATGTCAAATAATAACGCTACAAATCCTATTTAGTGAGGAGTTAAATTTGTTTTGGCATACAACATGCTTTCTCATAATATGGAGTTGCAACTGATATCGTAACATTGTGTTGAAATTTTGCATACTTTTAAATGCTCAAAGGTATCAATTTTGAGTGAATCTCATCAAATATTTATATTCATAGCATGCTTTAAACATTAATGAGATTCCCTTGTAATCTATTTATTAGTTTCATTAATGCTTGTAATATTTGCCACTCAACTTGAAGTTTAACTATGAAAATCACATCATGGAACATTAGAGGGGTAAATGGAAAAGGAAAGTAGAGGATACTTAAGAATAGAAGAAGTAAAGATAAACCCACTATTTCRTGATTCAAGAAACTAAATATGATYGAGAAACCATGAAAAATCAAGCTGCAAGATGTTGGAAATGGTGTGAATCAATAACGTCAATCACAAAGGGATTCTCTAGAGGTCTAGAGATTTTATGGAATCGAGCTYGGGTATTCCTTGACAACTTCATAGGAACCAATAGCATCATATCGCCAAACTTCGAGGAKATTAGATTAGCATAGGGGGGCACCATATCCAATGTTTATGGACCCAACATCATAACAAGGAAACTGGAATTCCTAGAGTTGATGYAAAACATGGGAGCAATGATAGGATAGCAACCCTGGATTATCGGGGGAGACTATAACATGATAACTTCTTTGACTAAAAAAAAGGGGAGGCATACAACGTTTGGAGTAGGACAACATTACTTTTAAGAATCSCATCTCAAGATTACAAGTGTTGGACATAATGACCACCAATGGTTGTCATAMTTGGAACAATAAAAGAGGAGGCAAACATCATATTGCAATAAGGTTAAATCAATTTCTAACCTTTGAATCCCTCATCCAGGCAAGAGAAAATTTTGAAGTAGAAATATTACCAAGAGAGGGTTCTAATCACTGGGCAATATGACTTACCTGGGAGAGCAAGGGGCCCCTCAAATCAAGACCCTTTCACTTTGAAAATTTTTGGCTTGACCAACTGGACTTCAAAGCAAATATAAAGAAATGGTGAAAGAATGTTGATCCAGTGAAGGGAATGATGATTTATATATTCCAATAGTGCCTCAAGAACTTGAATACCAAACTTAAGAATTGGCAATAAAGAAGTCTTTCGAAATATTTTTCAAGCTCAACATGACTTAGAAAACCAAATGGAGGAAGTTCAATCAATTATCATAAAGGAAGTCAAGAATGAGGAGCTTGATCTGAAGGAGAATATACTAAAGGAGCGGATAGAAATGAAAGAGAAGTAGGAGGAAATTTTATATATAAAAAAATCAAGAATCGTGTGGCTTAAGGAAGGTTACAAGAACTGTTGATTCTTCCACAATTCCATGATCAATCAACAACACATGAACAAAATCGTTTCTCTAAATGAGGCCAATGAGGAAAAACTAGGAGAGCATGGTAACATAGAAAAGGAGCTCAAAGCTTATTGCCATCAAGTCATCTTGCAGTCGAAGATTGAGATACAGGTATCTTTGAACTCAATTTTGATCCATATCCCTAGGTTGGTTACTCTGACACGGAACTAGAGTCTAACGGAGAACTCACTCCTGAAGAGGTGGAAGGCACGGTGATGGAGATGGACGCGGGAAAATCTCCGGGACCAGATGGCTTCACAATAGATTTCTTCCAAAACCACTAGGTTGTGGTAGGGAAAGATGTGTGGAAAGTGGTGGAAGACTCCAAAGTTGCACAAGGAATTATGCAAGCATTCAACTCTACCTTCCTTACTCTTATCCCCAAATAAGACTGAGTTAATTCTCCAAACAAATCTAGGCCAATCATTTTGTAATGTAATTTACAAAATCATAACCAAGGTTATAGCTAATAGATTAAAGTTGATCATGTCTTGCATAACTCTACATGAGCAAGGAGGTTGCATTAAAGGGGACCAAATTCTAGATAGAATCATAGTGGCACAGGAAACCATTCATTTCCTAAAATATACCAAAAACCCAGGTATGCTCATCAAGCTTGATTTGTCCAAAGCATTTCATCATTTAAAATGGGATTTCATTGTTCATATGCTAACAACATTTGGATTTAGTCTAAGCTAGGTCAATTGGGTCAAAATATTTGTCTCGACAACCTTCCTTTTTTTATTGGTTAATGGCTCTCCTTCCTTCCCTTTTAACCCCTCTCGAGGCATCAGACAAGAAGACCCTCTTTCTCCTTTTATGTTCATTATTATGGCAAAGGGTTTTGGGAGATGTCTCTGTCATTGCTTCTAGAAATCTAAAAGGCCTTAACCTCCTCAATGACTCAAAGCCACATTCCCACCGGTGATTTGTGGATGATTTTTTGCCTATGGTCCATCCCCCTCCACCAAGGAAGCAAAGTCCATTAAATCGACCTAGATTCTTCCTTGTTGGCTTTTGTAATGACCATTAACCAGGACAAAACCCTTATTTTCTTTTTCAAAACGCTCTTGATCACCCAGTGCAACATCATAAGAATCCTAAGCTTCCATAAGGGTTCTCTTCCCACGAAATATCTAGGAGCTCCTATTTTAGAAAATTCGTTGAGGAATATTTCATGGGAAAGCTTCCTATCTAAGCTAGAGCAAAAGCTCAACTCTTGGACCTTCGGATATTTGAACCTCCCAAGGAGAGTAACCTTGCTTAAATATATTTTTTGTATTGTGTGCCTTTATACATACTCTCAATGTTGTAGCTCCAATGAAGATCCTTAAAGCCATAAAGAGTCTCCAAAGATCTTTTCTATGGGGAGGCCCTAAAAAGAAAGAAAATGGGCCTTTGTTGCCTAGGATAAGTTTTTCTACCAAAATACCATGCCTTGGAGTCAGAGACCTTCAAACCCTCAACAAGGTTTTGGAAGGGAAAATATAATGGAGATGGCTAAACATCAAGGGAGAGTTATGGGGTTAATATGAAGGAAAAAATATGCAAGAGAAGTCGAGGAGCGAGATCTCATAAGAATGCAGGGACACATGGCTAGTTTATTGACATGGAATAACTCTTAGAAGAGCAAAGTTTTAGTGCAGAACCATTGCTTCTAGGAAATCATATCAAGGAACTATACCCTCTTCTGGGATGACTCTTGGAAGTAGCATGAACTATGAAACAGGCAAGTAATCTTTACATAAGCTAGAAACATGTTCCACTCCTAGAACTGGTATCACATTAGTTAGAGTTGGGAGAAGAGGCAAGGCACGGCCCTCAATGGATGGAGAACCTAGAAATCAAGAGAAAATTAGCCTCCACCAATCCCACAAGAGGGAGTAGACCTCTTAGAAGAAGATATAAAGAAAAAAAGAATCAGAGTTAGGGAGGGTCGGGACACTCTTCATTGGGGCCACACTAGCAAAAGAATATTTTTGGTTAAAGAAGCTTATAATTTGGAGGTGGGGCAGAACTTAATTGAAAGATAAAATATCTAGCAACGATTATGAACCCCCAAGATATGGACAAAAGTCTCCACCTTCCTTTGGTTACTAGCCAGAAAGAAAGTTTTGACCTAGGATAAGCTTCAAGGAAAGGATTTGAAGGACCATCCATTTACTTCATGTGCAATCAAGAGGTCGAGTCAACATAACACTTATTTAACCAATGCACTTAGGAAAAAATTATGTGGGATCATTATGCCCTTACCTTTAGGCAAATAAATAGAAGAAGGAATAGCATTTCGGAAACCATGGAAGAATGGCACTCCTCCCCCTTTGAAAACTAGATCCTAAACAAATCTTGGCAGTTTCTTCCAACATTGTTTATGTGGGTGATTTGGAAAGAACATAATAGATGTATATTCAAAGATGAGAAAAGGGGACGTGAGATATCATGGGCATAAATTTCTCAAAACATAAAAGAAATTATCTATTATTTCTATTGTTCAACCAAAGAAAAAAATGCTCTGACAAGGAATAGAGAATTCTTCATCTCTAGGACATTGACCCCATAAAAATTTTGGAGTAGGCACCATCTTCTACACCTCTAGACAAATCCCCTAAAGCATGGTCTCCCCCTCCTTTGGACTAATTATAAAACTCAATTTTGATGGCACCTCAAAACGAAATCAAGTACCATCAAGATTAGGAGTTTTTAAGGACTTCTTTGGTCATTTCCTTAGGGTGTTTGCAGGTTTTCTAGGGATAGAAACCAATAATGTAGTTGAGCTAGACGCCCTATAAAAAGGCCTCCCCATTGCCTCTGTTCATAGCTATGACAAATCGACAGTGGAAGGGGCCTCACTTATATTATTAAATGCTCTCAAACGAATGTTGAATGGCACCCAAGTTGACAAGATCACACACAATTGGAAACTCTCCTCAAGGTTTGAAGGAATAGCCAATAGCATTTCACTCATCCCAACAATCATTTCCCTTCATGTAAAGTGCAAATCAAATTGTCTGGAAGACAAACTAGCCAACGAGGGAGTATCACTGGGCTCTCAAGAGTTGGATGTAAGTTGGGATAACATGGAAGCAACCTCCTAGGATGATTCTCACTATGTCCACATATCAGAGATGGAAACCATTGAATATTGTTTTATGGAAGAGTATTGATGAGAGGAGTAAAAGGGGGTGGTGTGCAGTCATAATATACAAGCAAGGGAACAAGAGGTGGGTCATTATGGTTATGCAAGTCCAATGAATAGATCTCCACACACAATGAGCATCAATCTTCCCCAGTCAACAATGACGGATTTAATGAGAGTTTCAAGCGATATGAACTTGATATGAAATGTCAACCAATGAATGAGACTTTTGCATTCCGATGGAAGACGAAATGGAAGGGAAGGCTTCAACATTTTGCACAAGATGTAGTGATGTGGGAACATTAAAACTTGGCCATGGGAGGAAAGGGCATCAAGACTCTCCACACTACATTCCATATGTAGAATGTGAAAATGCAGAAAATGAAATATCAATCTACAACTTGAATGCAATGATGGGGAAAGAGAGCAACAAGACTTCGCATTCCACATGCAAAATAAGGAAATGCAGACATGCAAAAAAAGGAAAGAACTTGAAAACTCAACTCTGCACTATGCACCAAATGTAGTGATGCAAGGAAGAGTCAGCCATGGAGAGAGAGCAACCAACTCTTTGCACTCTCCAATCTACATGTGGAATGCAGAAAAGTGAAAATGTGAATGTGGGGACTTGCCATGGGGAAAAAGAGCAACAACTCTCTACGATCTTCTTCTGCATATGAAATGTGAAAAGGTGGAAATCTAGAAAAATAAAGAACAACTTGGAAACTCGGATCCACAGTGCACCAAATGCAGAGATGCACGAAGGAGGAGACTCGGCCATGGAGGGGGAGAAACAATACTCTCCACACTCTACATTCCACATGCGGAAGGAAGAAAAGTTGAAATTGGATATTTGAGGACTTGCCATGGGAAAAAAGAGCAACAAGACTGCATTCCGCATTCCACGTGCGGAAACAAGAAAAAGAAAAAAAAAAAGTTTTATCATCTTCCTACAATTATATCCAGATCTCATAAACTAGTAGATATTGATAATCTAAACAACTCAGTTAATATTGAAGACTAACCCAACTAGAATCATGAGAAGTTTGACAAATAGTATGGCAAGAATTTACTTTTTGAATAGTAATCAATATACAAGTATCTAAATTTAGAAAAAAAAAAAAAACATTTACAGTTAAAAAATAATTATTTCAACTCAACTTATTTTAATTAAAAATATCAATGTGGAGAAAAAATCTATACAAAAGTTTATTATACTAAACTCATTGTTTACTAATCTTATTTTAATTAAAAATATTAATGTGAGAAAAATAATCTAATAAAAAAGTTTATTATACTAAATAATTGTTTACCATGTTACTTTAGTTGAAAAAATCATTAACTTTTGACTTTTGACTTCTTTTGTTTTAATTGAAAATTCCACAACTATATAAGATAAGTTTTTATTGACTAGTTTTAAATTATTTGACTATTATGGATTCATTTTAATTTCGCATGTATTAAGTATCAAAAGGATTTTTAAAAAATAAAATGTAGACCTTCACATCTCTCAATGTATAAAAGATTTTGAGTTTAGATCAATCTACAACATTATATATATAAGCAAAGAAAGATGTTTAACAAATTTGTTGGGCCAATGATGCCTTCTAACAAAAATTTACTTAATCATATCTTCATCCAATGATTGATATGATTCAATTTCTATAATGTTATTTATATAGAGAGAAAGAGAAGTTTGCAAATTATTATTATTGAGTGAACACTAAATTTATTATTAATCCCTAACATGCTTGAAGTATATTTCTTTGTTTATAAGTCAAAACAGTTTGATTTTGCTTTGGTATGTTTCTATGCTCAAATTTTATAGAGTTTTCTTATGTTTTCAAAAAAAATTGTATTACATTGATTTTTTTTTAATAATTTAAACAAAAAAAAATTAATCATTCAATTTTTTTTATTAGTGAAGGACGTTATTAATAAGACAAATCCCTCGAGGATGTTAAAGTTTCTGCTATTATTAGGTTACTTTCAATTTACTAGATAACAATAGCATAGACAGGATCACTGAGAGAAACACAATCACAAGAGTACACAAGCATTTATCCTGGGAAACCCTCAAGGAGAAGAAAACCCAGCAAAACTTCCTTAATATAGATAGCCAATACAATGCCAAG
>JASDQU010241201.1:0-17359 GCA_032191745.1 Picea mariana
GAGGAAAAATCCCAGGAATTAGTTGACTAACATGATCATGATCATGAGTGGATGAAAAACTTCTAGGAATATCTTCAAATACTTTGGAATGCTTATCAATGATCCCTTGGAGATCTAGGGGAATATATGGCTTAGATGTTTGAACATCTAGTGAGCATAGTTATACAATTACACCCTGATGCCCATTTTTTAATAATTTTTTCATGCCATTAGAGCTTACCATATCACTGAGATTCTTTGTGATACCCCTTAACTCAATCTCCTTTCCTTCCAATGAAAAGTTCATGAAAAGTTCTTGAAAATTAAAATCCATTGTTCTGAATGATTGTAACCATTGGACTCCTAGTGCGACATAAACACCACCCATGGGTATATCAATCATTGGAATATTCATTACATATTCCCCCATAGTAAGATTGATCTTATGGAATTTTCCTAAGCAATTGATAGTTCCTCCATTTTCAATCATTACTTGAAACTCTAGCGTTGGATATATAAAGCAATTGAGAGCTTTGGCTAATTTATAGTGAATGAAATTATGAGTACTACCAGAATCAATTAGGAATATTACCTTTTTATTTTTGATATATCCTTTGATTTTGAGGGTTTGAGGAGTGCTAATTCTAGCCAATGCATTACATGATATGGTGGGAGCCAACTCTTCGAAAGAAATCTCTTCTACATTTTCATCTTGATATGGTTCTTGTTCTTCTTCATCTTCACAATATATGTAGAATAATTTATTATCACCACATTTATGTCCCTTACTTTACTTACTGTCACAATTAAAGCATAAACCTTTTTCTTTTATTTCCTCATATTGTTGAGGTGGAAACCTATAACGCACTCGACCCCTTAGTGACTCTCCTAGGGATGGGGCCTCAAAATTTCCTTCTCCTTAAGTGATCAAATCCTTCATTCGGGGTTTCTACCACACTATGCTCATACAAATATTCTTAACCATGGTATCCATGCTCAAACCTGAGCTCAGAACTGATGGATATACCTTTCTAATGTTCTTCGAGCATTCATTGGTTGGGGTGCCATGTGGCGCCCATGTGGATCCACATCACACGTGTTATTTCCAAGTTCTTTCCTTCATGGTGGAAGACCATCCACCACCCGATCCCATGGCTAGACTTACTCTCTTTCTCCTATATCATTTGTGGAGGAATTCGACGCTCCAATGCTTCATGCCTCTTTACTATTTACGCACGAGACCACCCGGAGTTCTGAAATTACGAAGTCCTATAATCTCACCACGTGGATCCATCCTCTAGTTTATTCGGTCTCTCTATCAAAACAAATACCAAACCCTCCAAAGTTCCAAAGTCCTGGACTTTTAGAGTCCTAGTCACTTAAACAACCACGTTGGCTAGGCAGACACATATCAAGAACTAACACGTAGGAGGGGTCAGGGTGACACATGTTACGTTCCAATGGGCCTATAGGGTACGTGATACACACAAATCTGGGTGACACATGGAGTGTCAATTTGGGGTCCAAATCACCTTGGGTGGTGTCACTACAGCTCGTCACCCCGGACTGACAGGCCTCTACATTCCTCAGATCTCATGGTCGAGATCTGGTCATGTATACTTATAGATCTATGACTCTGGTTAACTTAGGGATTCAATGCTCGAGATTGTTTCTATTCATACTCCTATTACCTCCCAAAGAGACCTATCTATGAATTAAAGGGGCTAGCACCAAACATCCCCGATATATCGACAACTAGGAAAGGATCCAAAGGATTCCTCGATCTAGGGTTCTGGGTCCTTCGTGGCTCTGACCTTTGGGGTTTCGGATCCTAGTCTAGTTGGTTAGATAGGTCCACCTAACTTCTTGGGGAACTGCCTAACGTTGAAAAACCTTATAGGAAACCAAGTCTCTCGGTTACCTTCGACCAATATAAGGCTGGTGAGGTCAGTCATACTCTGAAGACCTGAACTTCCAAAGCTCCGAAGCCAAGAGGACATAGCTTCTTTAGGCTTAGCCTAAGGTTCCTGGGTGTTGGTCATATGGGTCCTCTCAAACGGATCTCATCCACTCATCTTTCAAACGAAGTGATCTCCCCTTTTTAAGGATTTGACTTCGCTATCCTTCCTGAGCTTTAACATGAAATGGTTAAGGACTTGGGTTTGGAATTCTGGTCATACGACAAGGAGTCTAAAAGAGATAACCTCATCAGACATATAGGTTTAGGTCAACACGATATCTCCTATCTTGGTCGTCTTACAAGATTATTCCCCAGGAAGCCTCAGGAGATAAGTTCGGCATATAGACTATTATTCAGAAGTGTAAGTTCACAAAGATATGAAGGAATACACATCTCATAACCATTCCACATGGAATCCATTTATAAATACACATATGTGTGAATCCAATCATCCATCCATTATTCCAGTTCAATACATAAAATAGGGAAAATACTTATTAGAACCAAATAATGAGAAGTGACTATTGAAATGGGTGTTTGTTTCCACCCAACCATAGGCTCAGTCACTCCTAACGTATTTAAGAATAGCCACCCCCAAGATAGACCATGATTCTCTGTGATAAAATCCTTTCTTCTGGCTCAACAACAGTAGGGACGGAGGTCACTCTCCTCCTCCTACAAAATATTGGCAATGGTTTATATGATACCGAGCAAGGAGGACCAGCCTCATTTATCATCTCATATCATAACTCTGTCATTCATCTCCCTGCAACCAGAACACTTATTCTCTAGTTCTTCCTTGAACCCGAGAGCTTTACCTCTCATCTCTACACTCTTCGCAGGGCTTCCTCTTCCCACCACACCTTGATTTATTTCCTCCTTCAACAATGTTGTGTGTGGATTGAATTCTCAGCTCGTTGTCTGGTATGGAAACCTTACAGATGAGTTCTCTGCCCCATCCCCTCATTAACTCTTGAGGAGGTCTTCCCACCTACTATCTTGAATGTAATTCATTTCTAGGACAGAGGATTGTTCTGGTCCTGAGAAATTAAATCCAGTAAGGTACTGGTTTGGTGAAGGTTAGCGCAACCATTACTGGTCCCCTTCAACATTTATTTTCATAACATTCGTGGTCTTTATTAGTACACCCCCCTTCCATAAATCATGCAACACTTATCCATTTTCTAGTAAATAACATAATTTACATTCATTGACCTTTTATACAAAGGTCCGTCGAATCAAACATTCACACATATTGAGTTTTCCATAGTCGCTTGGCCATTATAGTTATATTTACAAACTAGGGGAAATAGGGTGTTATAATTTCCTCCCCCCTAAAGGAACATCGTCCTCGATGTTCTATCTTTCAACATGCTTTGTATATACAGAAGTTAACAAAAATGGATATGCCTATCTCATGGCATCCTCCATTTCCCATGTAGCCTCATCTGGGCCAAAGTGTTTCCACTGCACCTTGACCCGCGCAATGGTTTGTTTCCTGAGTGGAGTTTCCTTACTGTTTAGTATGCATTGAGGTTCTGGTAATAATTCTCCCTCCAGCTCCACCTGGATCACAAACCAGTCAATTATATGATTAAAATCATGTACATATTTCTTCAATAATGAAACATGGAAAAAATTATGTGACTTTATTGTGGGAGGGAGTTATAGCCTATAGGCTACAGGTCCCACTCTATCTAAGACCTCAAAGGGTCCACAATACTGAGGTACCAGATTGGCACAAGCTCCCATTCTCAAGGAACTCTTCCTGGGTCTAACTCTGAGATAGACATGGTCTCCTATCTTGAACTCTTTGGGAGTTCTCTTTCTTTCGGTGTAACGTTTTTGTCTGTACTGAGAAATTTTCATATTTTTCTTTATTTAAATCACTTGTTGTTCAATTTCTTTCAACATGTCAAGTCCAATCATAATTCTATCCACTAGATTACTCCAAATGACTGGAGTCTTGGACTATCTACCATAGAGGGCTTCTAAAGGGCTCATATTTAGTGATTCTTGATAACCATTGTTGCAGGAAAATTCTACCAGTGGTAGGTAGTCTTCCCACTTCTTAGGTTGATGCATTACATGCATTCTTAGAATGTCTTCTAATATTTGGTTTACTCTTTTTGTCTTCCTATGAGTTTGGGGGTGATAGGTTGCTCTAAACAACAATTTAGTCTCAAAACCATCCATCAAGGATTTCCAAAAGATTGAAGTGAATTTCGTGTCTCTGTCAGACACAATCTCCCTAGGCATGTCATGTAGTTTGAATATCTCCTTCATGAAGATATTGGAAATATTTATTTCCTTGCAAGTCGATTTGATAGGAATGAAGTGAGAAAACTTGCTCAACTTGTCCACCACTACCATGATGGAATCATTATGTCTGGCCGATTTTGGTAATCCGGTGATGAGATCCATGGAGATGGTCTCCCATTTCCATTCCAAAATTGTTAGAGGTCACAACAACCCTTCTCGTTGTCAGTGTTCTTCCTTAACATGTTGGAATTATACACATTTAGATAAATATTCAACTATGTCTTTTTTCAATCCAAGCCAATAGAATTGTTTTCTAGTGGCCATAATCATTTTTTGATAACCTGGATGCCTAGTGTATGGTCTATTGTGCAATTCATCCATTATGAACCTCTTCAATTCGTCACAACTTGGGATATACAATCTATTTATGTAAGTCAAAATACCTTTTTCCAACATCTGATAGCCTTCATACTTTAGCCTTGTGGGCTCTTGCTTTAGGTCTGATGTCACGGTCTTGAAGAATGCATATGTTTCTTGTGCATTCCTAACTCTTTCCCTTATATACATTTCACATGTTCTCACCACTTCTAGGTGAATCATTTTTATACTTCTGCTAAGGGAATCAACCATCCTATTTTCCTTTCCTTTGATGTGTATGATTTCAAAATAAAACTCACTAAGGAGAGGCATCCACCTAGCTTGTCTAACATTGAGTTTCGGTTGATCAAACAGGTGCCTCAATCCACATTGGTATGTCATAAGTATAAATATCCTACCCAAGAGGTAATCCCTCCACATTTTTAAAGCATGCACTATGGAAACCAAATCTAGATAATGAGTCAAATAATTGATTTCATGCTCATTCAATTTTTTGGATTCGTAGAAAACTACACGTCCTTCTTGCATGAGGAATCCTCCAAGTCCTTCCTTGCAGGAATATGTGCATACGAGGAAGTCAATATCAAGGTCTGCAATATTCATCATGGGTTCATGGGTCAGAAGTTATTTCAGTTCCTGAAATCTTTCTTCACATTCTAATGTCCAAGTGAATTTAACCCCCTTTTTCTAAAGGGCAATGATTGGGAAACCAATCTTGGAAAATTCTTTTATAAACCTTCTATAATATACTTCTAAGCCCATAAAGTATATGATATCAGATACATCCTTTGAGGTAGGCTATTCCATAATAGATTTGATCTTTCCGGGGTCTACTGCCACTTCTTTAGAAATAACATGGCCTAAGTAATGGACTTGCTTCTGGAAAAAGTCACACTTGCTAAACTTAGTGCAGAGATGATGCTCTCTTAGTACTTGAAGTAAAATTATAAGATGTTCTTCATGCTCCTCTCTGTTCTTGGAGAAGATTAGGATATATTAAATGAAAACCAATACAAATATGTTTAGGAATTTTCTGAGTATATTATTCATCAGGCACATAAAAGTAGTAGGGGCATTGGTTAATACAAATGGCACCACCACAAATTCATGATCATATCTTGTCCTGAAGGTTGTTTTGTGGATTTCTTCATCCTTGATTCAGACTTAACGATATCTATTCCTTAAGTCAATCTTTGAAAAAATGGAAGCACCCCCTAATTGGTCGAACAAGTCATTGATTCTTGGTAAGGGGTACTTGTTCTTTATGGTCATATTATTGAGTTGTCTATAATCTATGCACAGTCAGAGTGTGTCATATTTCTTCTTCACAAACAAGACTGGTGCTCCACATAGAAACACATTGGGCTGGATGTAGCCTGTATCCATCATTTCCTTTAGATGTAGCTTGATCTCAAATATCTCAGGTGTACTCATCCTATAGGGTGTCCTAGACACTGACACTTCTCCTAGTGCAAGATCTATGGAGAAGTCAATGTCTCTTCTCAGAACATGATACCTCTTATGGAAACACATATCTATACTCCCTTAATAGGGTTGGTCCTCTAGGTTTGGTCTATCATCCTCAATAGATTCCAATGCCTGTATTTCATATAGAGGACATCCCTTTCTGTGATACTTTTTAATTTGAAGAGTTGATATTTGTCTCACTGAGACATGCTTCTGAATCCCTTGGAGGGTTATCTTTCTCCTTTATTCATTTACACATTATAAGGTTTTTATGGTAACAATATAACTTATTTTTATATCGATCTAGCCATTCCATACCAATCAAAAGGTCATAAGATTCTAGGGGAAGTATGTTAAGGGTATCTTGAGTGGGATATCCATCCATAGTGAATTGGCAATTTGGTATGACCTCTGCTACTTTTATTTTGGTGCCAGTGGCTAGTTGTACTAACCATGGCTTACAATTCCTAACTGGTTGTAGTTTACACTTATCAATAGTCTGAGGGGCCACATCACTCAAATTAAAACCAGGGTGAATTAAAATATAAATTAGATGGTTGGCGATCATACCTTCCATATCCACCACTGAAGCTTGGTGGTCAGCTTGTTTATTATCCATGGTTGCATGAATCTGTGGCATACCCCTAGCCACATCATTGACGGTGATAAATTCTTGGATTTTGTAAACTATCTTATTGTTTTGTTGTCTGTGTGGACATTCCCTCAGTATATTTTCTTCTCCAGAACCCCTAAATTTTGAGGGTTCCTTTTTTGGGTTATCCGTCTTTCTTGGGGTTTCTCCAAAAGGTTTATTTCCACTCTAGGAGGGGAAAATTTGTTGATATACACTTATAGCAGGAAGTATTATCCTAGAGTACTTTCTATAGTTCTTAAATATTGAGGAATTAGACATTTTCTTATTGAATCTTGAACTGCTCTTCTTCTTCCAATCCTCGCGAGGTTCTTTCTGACTCCCAAACTGTTCATAACAACACCTTGCCTTCTAGATAGTGTCTTCTAAGGTCTTCGGCTCGTCAAACTCAATCCTATTCTGGTAGGTCCAAGGTAACCCACTAATAAATCATTTCACTTTCACCTTTTCATCCTTTATGTAGGGTACATACCTCAATAGCTCAAGAAATTTATTGACTTATTCCTCTATGATGAGTTGTCCCAGCTTGAGATCATAGAACTCTTTAGTATTCTCATCAAAGTATTTTTATGATAGATATTTCTTCTTGAAGTGTTTCTCAAACTGTTTCCATGATAAGTCTTCTTCGTGACATACTTTCACATTCTTAAGGTCTTCCCACCAAATGTAAGCTTTTCCATTCATGTTGAAGATGGATATTTGAGCCTTCAAGTTTTCAGAGTAATCATGGACTCTGAAGTACTTCTTTAAACCAAGAAGCCATGCTTCTGACTCTTCCTCTTTTTTAATCTCACCATCGAAAGAGGGTGGTTTGTCTTTCTTGAATTCTTCAAGGTCATGATCTTTGGAATTATTTCACTTCTTTCCTCTCCGTTGAGAATGTGAGCTAGTTTTTCTACTAGAAGATCCCTCGGAGTTTCCCGTTTCCTCTCTAGAGGAATCTCCCGATGAGTGTCCCTTGCCTCCAGGATGGGCCTTCCTCGAGGTACTTCTTCTGGTGTGGCCACTTATGGGACCATGTTTTCATATCTCAGGTGGCCATTGACTTCTCTTCATATGTCTTCGATCCACATGGCTTGTTATGGGCCATGCTGCAGCTGCCTCTATATGTCAGATAGACTCTGCAGCAAGATTGCATTAATTTATATTTTTTTTTCTTTCTCTTTTATCAATATCACGTTGTTGGCCTTGCAACTCTGTAACTCAGCCATGAGACTCCTTACAGTTTCAACCAGATCTGAAGGGGTATCCACCACCCTCCTCTCATCAAATTATTTGTATTTATTATGGGAGCCATCCCCCACTTCATGGTGCATCACCATCCTTTATGCTTGTAGTTTCTCATAATTTACTGACCGCTTGAGTGTTTTCAAAAAAATTGTTGTTAGATAATAGTTTATTAGTTTACGAACAACACACAGTTCACATTTCTTAAATACACACACATAGAAGAAGGTTTCATTCTTTTCTTCAGTAAAATTTTAACCAAACTCTTTAGGGAAGAGGTAAGGTAGGGCGTCACCCTTAAATTTATTTAAATATATTTTTTACACAACTCACCCATGAACCCAAGCAGAGAAAGTGTTGTAACCATGCTCTGATAAAAATTTGTAACTCACCTGACCCCTGAGTGACTTTCCTAGGGATGGGGCATCAAAATTTTGTTTTCCTCAAGTGACCAAATCCTTCATTCAGGGTTTCTACCACAATCTGCTCGCCTACATTTTTCTAACCACAGTCTCCATGCTCAAAATTGAGCTCATAACATATGGATATACATTTTCGATGTCCTTCAAGCGTTCATTGGTTGGGGTGCCACATGGAGCCCACATGGATCCACCTCACACATGTTATTTCCAAGTTTCATCCTCCATGGTGGAAGACCATGCACTGCCCGATTCCATGGTTGGACTTACTCTCTTTCTCCTATATCAGGTGTGGAGGAATTCAACGCTACGATGCTTCACGCCTCTTTACTATCTATGCAAAAGACCACTTGGAGTTATGAAATTCTGAAGTCCCATAAGCTCACCATGTGGCTCTGGCCTCCGGGTCGTTTGGTCTCCCTATCATACTACATCCCAAACCCTCTGGAGTCCCAAAGTCTTGGACTTCAAGAGTCCCGGTCACTTCACCAACCACATTGAATAGGCAGACACATATCAGGAACTGACACATAGGGCGGGTCAGGGTGACACGTGTTATGTTCCAATGGGCCTATAGGGTATGTGATACACACGAATACAGGTGATATGTGGCATGTCAAGATGGGGTACACATCACTCTGGGTGGCATCACTGCACCTCATCACCCCACACTGAGAGGCCTCTACATTCCTCAAATCTCATGGTCAAGATTCGTTCATGTAGACTTATAGATCTACGACATTGATTACCTCGGGGATTCAACATTCGAGAGTGTTGATATGAAAACTCCCCTTACCTTCTGAAGAGACAAATCTATGAATTAAATGGGCTAGCACCATGCATCCCCGATATATCGACGATTGGGAAAGGATCTGAAGGATCCCTCGATCTAGGGTTCTGTTTCATTCGTGGCTCTGACCAACGGGGTTTCAAATCTTGGTATAGTTGGTTAGGCAGGTCCACCTAAACACCTGGGGAACTGCCTAATGATGGTCAAACTTATGGAAAATAGAGTCTTCTCGTTATCTTCAGACAGTATAAGGCTAGTGAGGTTGGTCATACTCCGAAGTTCCAGACTTTCGGAGCTCCAAAGCCAAGGGGACATAGCTTCCTTAGGCTTAGCCTAAGGTTCCTGGGTATTGGTCATATGGGTCCTCTCAAATGGATATCATCCACTCACATTCCAAACAAAGAGATATCCCCTTTTCAAGGATTCAACTTCGCTATCTGTTAGGTTATGAAAAAGGTATAAATATCTTCCTTTTTCCCAGATTTCATGACATCGCCTTGATTGACTTTTCGGTTATTTAGGAGTAAATAGAATAGAAAATGAATAATATACTCTTTAGCGTTATTGTTGAAGATAGATTACATAGATCCTAAAATATGATTGGAATTGTCTGGTTTTATTATAGGATTGGTTAAATATTGTCAAACCCAAGATAGCAAAGGAAATCTTGAGGATGCGCAATCTATTGGAGGTTGAGGACTGTATGGCACAAGGCAGTTTTGAAGATGATTGAGTTTCTTATATTGTAACTTTATAATAGTAAAGCAATATGAAGGATCTCTCGATCCTCGGGATAGCTTAATTTACCCAGATTGTTGTAATATATAAGGGGTAAATAGATCTTGAAAAGATATAGAAGAATTGCATCCAAGAACTCTGAACTTAGAATTGCTATGCATTAGT
Organism: Picea mariana; assembly: GCA_032191745.1. Classification (NCBI taxonomy): domain Eukaryota; kingdom Viridiplantae; phylum Streptophyta; class Pinopsida; order Pinales; family Pinaceae; genus Picea; species Picea mariana. Next base: position 10,038 of record JASDQU010241201.1, read on the forward strand.
AGTTTTTGTAAAGTGTTGTACCAGCTATGAAATCAATAAATCTTTGAGAGGTTTTACCATTTCTATATACTGAATTTCAAATAGCAGTGCTTCTAAGGACCAAGGGCCCATTCTAAAGGAGCTACTGTTTGACTTGTAATTGTATTAGTTCATTTTTTGTTTTGTGATTCGATTCTCTTTTACAGAAGTTAAATGAGTGCGTAAGTGTGTTGATGATTTTATGTCATTTGCAAGAGATAGATATTTCCTTAAGCATTAGATGATTGTTGTTCCAATTCCTTTTACTGATATTTGATGCATGATAGTTCCTCATAAGTTCACACTAGTTGTTCCTTTTATTTAGTTTACATTTGCTATTCCTTTCACTTAGTTTACATTTGTTTACATTTGTTGTTCCTTTCTATTAGAATATAGTTGTTGTTCCTTTCAATGGAAGTACAATTGTTGTCTCTTTTCGATTATATTACAGTATATGTTTCTTTCCATAGATAGAGTAATTCACTTTTTTCCTTTCCAACAATTTGATTCATAATAATAGTCATTTTTGCAAGTCTTTATTTAGATTCAATTATTTCTCTTAAAATGAATTCAATAGATTAATTAGTTCCTTTCCATTGCAAATCTTTAGATTTCAATTCCTAGAATCTTTAATGAATGTTTGAGGAACTTGATTGTTGATAAACTCATATTTTTTTTAACTACACGAATTTATCCTCTACAAGCTATCTGCATAGACTTTTCCGATATTCTTTGAGATAAAAGACGAATCCTCGGGTTGATAAATTAATGTTATACTAAGGCTATTTTTAGACATCTTTAGACCCCAACGTTTTGGCACCGTTACGGGGGAAGAATTTCAAAGGTAGCATAGATTGTGCCTCTGGAGGACGAGGTATTGAAGACGGAAGATAAGAACCTACGTAGGAAATAAGTAAGATGCTTATGCCAACTCCTACCTCTAGCTGACACAGTAAGAGGTTGCATAGGTGTTTTTATTTCTTGATTTTCTTTTTGTGTGTGTGTGAAGTGTGTATGACTAAGAAGAAAGATCTTGAAAAAACAAAACCCCTATNCAGTAAGAGGTTGCATAGGTGTTTTTATTTCTTGATTTTCTTTTTGTGTGTGTGTGAAGTGTGTATGACTAAGAAGAAAGATCTTGAAAAAACAAAACCCCCACCAAAAATTACCAAAGCCCAAGGCTCGGTGCTCCCTGGAAGAAGCACTTTCATAGACAACATCATTCAAAAAGAAGAAACTCAAGCTTCGGTTGGACCTAGAAAATAATCTACCCAAATCCCTCAGGTGGTAGTTTCACCAATTGCAGCCCACGCTGATATTCATAGAAAACCTGAAGGGAGTGAGAAAAGATTTTAGAGCATAGATCTTCCACCCCTCAACCCTTTAGAAGAGGGAAACTCTTGTAATCTAGAAGAAGGAGAAGGAGAAACCAGTGGGATAGCTAAGATAGACCCACCACCCGATTCTGAATCTTCTGTGAAAGAATAAGGCATACCCGAAATCCAAGACAAAGGAAGTGAAATCAAATCCCCTAGAGGATCAAATAACCAACCAATACAAATAAAATATCTGGATCAAGAAATCCCTAAATATTTTTGGCATATTTTCGATCAAATGGCATGAACGAATCCACAATGTCCCCTGACTTCCCCTTTGGAATATCCAATAGTTGATCCAATTGTCAATGCCCCCATGAAGGCAATTCCCCTACAAAACCTTCCAACCTTTCATGGATTAATTTCAGAAGACCTGGATGCATTCTTATTTGAATTTAATGTCCTATGTAGAGGGTATGACTACACCTCTCAACCCCAAAAATTAAAATTGTGCCCCTCGACTTTGAAAGGAGCAACTCTACGCTGGTTTATGGGATTAGGGGGAGGAACTATAAACTCATGGGTTGAGATGAAACATGCCTTCTTGACAAAATATCGGGATTATTGTAGAACCAAAGACTTAAAAGATGAAATCTTTCAAATGACTGCAAAAGAAAATGAATCATTAGAAGAATATGTCGAGAGATTTCAATATAATTTACAAAGATAACCCTATGGCACGTTACCGGGTGAAGTACTTAAGGCAACTCTGATTAAAGGTATGAAAGATGAATGGGTAGAAACATTGAATTTAATTGGGAAGGGTGACATTTATCAAGAAACATATGATGACATCGTCCTATTGTGCATCAGGTGCTCAAGAGGAAGTTCACGGACCAGATCAGGGATGCGTATCCCCCTCACCAGAAATAGCAATATTACCAGTGGGGGTGTTATGTGAGATGAAGTTGGTAATCTCTTAGAAAACTTGAAAATAGATATTCTGAGCACTATGACTGCACAATTGGATGTATTGAAGGCCAAACAGGAAAAAACAGAAGCAGAACAAACGTTGGCCATATTTTTCCACAGGTGCAGAAGAAAACATGGTCCAAGGGATTTCCCTTTGGACGTGGTCCAGGTTTGCGCTATCTATGCCAAGTATCATGACGTGGAAAAATTCCCATCACTTCCTGGACTGAAAGTTGTCTTTAGAGAAGCAGAAGAAGAAACAAAGTTGTTATATCTGATGGCTCAGCATCGTCAATGGCAGAATCAACCTCCAAATACACTGCAGGACCCTTCCTCTTTCTTCTTTGGATAGTATAATTAGCAGCAAGCTCCTGGTATCACATGGCAGGGTAAGTCATTTACTAATCAAAACTGGTAGCCCCAAAAATACCCACATGCAAATCCCACTTGGCAAAACCAGCCCGCTACAAATCCTTCCTGGCAGAATCAACCAACGGCAATTTCCACTTGGCCTAACTCACAATAACCCACCTCATCCTGGAAAAACTCAAATAAAAACATCTACCCTTCACAGTGGCCCAACATGACCAACCAAAACCCAAATTGGAATCAGAACTTGTAGTGCCCCATGGGGATGGCCCCTCAAATTCAGCCTACGTTACAAGCACCACTCCAATTGCCCCAAAATCCGCAATCCCAATTGTGCCCTCAACTACCAGCCCAACCTCACCCAAATACAAATAACAGACCAACTCAACTTGTCTGTATTATGGAGAATGGGGAAAGAGAGAATAGCTTGGTAGGGTGCAGTGAACTACGGTTGAGATCGGGGCGAATAATCTCTCCTGAAGAAAAAAACATCTTTCAAGAGCAGGAGAATTAAAAACAACCAACAATAACACCTTCGACTATGGTAATAGTAGAAGAAACTGAGTAGGGTGCAAACACATTTGAATCACAAGATCCTGATAAGGACGCAACGTCCTCCCCTCCGTTCCCTAAACGATTGATGATAGAAAAACCGATCGTATATCCCAACTTTGACATTGTAGGGGAACTCAATAATTTATATATCAAGATTCCACTCCTGCAAGCTCTGCAGGACATCCCAATATATGCAAAAATGATCAAGGAGCTATGTGGGCAAAGCCCATCAGAAAAATCAAAATCCATCATCAACAGTCTGCATGGTAGGAGCCTTGTCTAATCTAATTTTAGGTAGACAAGAACCGGTCAAATATGCAGATCCATGGAATCCCATAGTGACAGTTCAGATACAGGGTTGTTATTTTCCAAATACCCTAGTTGATTTGGGAGCGGTCATCAACATCCTAACTATGAAAACCTGCAATACCTTGGGTTTTAACTCCTTCAAACCCACCGCAATAATGCTGTAGTTGGCAGATCGATTGATAGTTCCACCAGTTGGCACATTACATGATATATCCATCTCCGTCGACTCTTGGGAATATCCAGTGGACTTCCTCATCATCAACCCAAGAAGTAGACTTGAAGGGCATCCATTGATACTTGGGAGGCCATGGCTTGCAACAGCAGATGCATACATAGGATGTCGAGCGGGTAATATGACAATCACTATAGGGGGTATCATGAAGAATCTCACTTTATATCCTTCTGCTAAGCCAAGTCCAACTTTCATATATCCACAATTGCCACCATCGGGATACCCAGAGAGGGATTTACGAGCCCCTCTTACGCAGGAAGAATCCCTCAGACTTAAAAACCAGCTAGAGGATGATGTAATCAGTGGGTTTATCAATAGTCTAGACACCACGAGCAACCCGACCTACTAGATGCTCCAAGATGTTCTAGAGTGTGAAGCACAGGGAGACCTACTGGAAGATTNTTGAAGTCCTCTCCAAATACCAACAAGATTTTGCATGGGAATATTCTGATATGAAAGGTATTGATCCACAACTCTGCACACACCACATTTATGTTGAAAGCAATGCTCGGCCTATCTAACATCCATAGAGAAGATTGAATCTTCACCTTAGGGATATTGTTAAAGAAGAATTACAAAAGTTGTTGGACTTAAATTTTATACACCCTATCTCAGATAGTCGGTGGGTTTCCCCATTAGTGATCTTCCCAAGGAAAAATGGGAAATGGTGAATCTGTGTTGACTACAGGGAACTTAACAAAGCCACTCAAAAAGACCACTTCCCTTTGCCTTTCATTGATTAGGTCCTAGATACTTTGGTAGGAAAGAAATTCTTTTCTTTCCTAGATGGTTTTAGTGGGTACAATCAAATTCAAATTGCCCCAGAAGATAAGATAAAACTACATTCACATGCCCCTAGGGAACTTTTGCATACAGAGTATTACCCTTTGGACTTTGTAACGCTCCAACCACTTTTCAAAGGGCCATTCTGAGCATATTCAATGATCTGATCAGTGAAGGACTTGAAGTCTATATGGATGATTTCACTCCTTATGGTGACGACTTCGATCAAGCACTGAATAAACTGGAGAAAATACTAGAACGGTGGATTGTGACCAGGTTATGTTTAAGCCATGAAAAATGTCACATGATGATGACAGAAGGTGTGGTACAAGGGCATTACATATCTACAGATGGAATTAGAGTAGATCCAACAAAAATAGAGGTAATCCTTAATATACCTACACCACACACACAAACTGAGGTACGTAGTTTCCTTAGCGCTTCAGGATACTATCGTAGATTTATGGAACATTTTGAAAGAACCGATGTACCTTTACGTGATTTGACTGGTAATGTAGAGTTTCAGTGGTTTGACAAGTGTGATGTGGCATTTGCAGGATTCAAGAAGTTGATCTCGACAACACCGGTGTTGAGGGGGGCAAATTGGAAAATACCATTTCACATCTCCACTGATGCATCAGATATTGCCATAGGTGTTGACCTTGGACAAGAGGAGGACAAGAAAACCTACACCATTTATTTTATTAGCAAGAATCTTAATTCAGCTGAACTTAATTATACAGTAACAGAGAAAGAGTTTTTAGTTTTTATACATGCCATCAATAAATTCCGTCATTATATAACAGGATATCCAGTCATTTTGTATACTGATCATTCTACTATTAGATATCTATATAATAGACCAATTACTAATGGATGGGTTACTCGATGGTTGTTACTATTGCAAGAATTTTACATCACCATCAAAGATTGACCCGGGAGAGAAAATCTTGTCCCATACTTCCTATACCGCATACCCAAAACAAACGATTCCTTAATAGTTGAAGATCGATTTTCCGTTACTACAAATCCACCTTGGTACACTGATGTGGCAAATTTCCTGGCAGCGGGAAGATTACCGGCACGTATTTCATCAAGGGAAATAAAACTAATCATCCAGCGTAGCGCACGATTCGCCTAGATCAACGGGTATCTCTTCCATACAGGAGCTGATCTCCAGATCCGAAGATCCGTACTAGATGACGAAATCTACGACATACTAAAGGTCAGACATGATGATCCCTGTGGTGGGCATTTTTTAGATCGCAGGGCTGGACACAAAATTTTTCAGATGGGATATTATTGGCCCTCAATATTCAGAGACACGAAGAAATATGTCTAGACCTACGATAGTTGTCAACGGATGGGAAAACCAAGTCAGGCTGATGAAATTCATTTGAAATCACAAGTAGTTGCAGAACCATTTGAGAGATGGGCACTAGACTTCATTGGCCCCTTCAATCCGAATTCAAATCAAAAGGCCTATATTTTAGTCGCAACGAACTACATGAATAAATGGGTAGAGGCAGAAGCCTTACCAAATGCAACAGAAGAAGTAGTCATCAAATTTATTTTCAAATTATTCATATGCCATGGACTACCAAGAGAGGTAATTACTGATGGGGGGTCACAATTTACAACTCATAGAATCACCACCACCCTGGATAATTATCATATTAAACACATAATTACTTCTTCGTACCATCTACAAGAAAATGGGCAAGTGGAAAGCACCAATAAAGTCCTAGAGGCAATCCTGACAAAGACTGTCTCTACAAACAGATAGAATTGGGCTTCTGATTCCCAAATGTCTTATGGGCTTACCACAAAACATGGCATAATACCACTGGATACTCTCCTTATCATTTAGTCTATGGAAAAGAATGTTGGAAATATGGCTATAGCAGAGATGACACAGACTGTGAAGGTTGTCATTGATGGCAATCGGTTGGTTATTGTCATTGATGATGGTAATCGGTTGGTTGGTTATGGAGCACGCACAAGAGAACTGGCAGAAGAAGCTAGATGATGACAGAGCAAGGACGTTGAGATTGGGTTCCTCTTAGCGATTTGTTCTACAAAGACGAGACCCATTCCGTTAGGTTAGTCAGGAAAAAAAGGGGAATAAACCCAAACCCACTTGAAATGTTTGAAGGGCGTTAGGTTATTCAAAATCGATTCAAACGCCATAATCCCATTTTGAAATGTTTGAAGAGCGTTAGGTTATTCAAAGTTGATTCACGTGCCCTCATTGAAACAGAAATAGAGGCAATGGTGAAGAGGGATGCGACCCAATTGGCATTCCCGCTCAGCCTTCGCCCATGGGGATCTTTGCTAATGAAACCAAGAAGGATACGTCCATTGCCTGTTATCTCTCCCTTATCCATGGTCTTGACGAGCAGCAGCATCAAGAAAAGCACGAATGATCCCTTAACCATCGCCATGACTAGCAGCAACATCAATAAAAACACGAATGATGTCATTCACAACGCCCTTGGGTTACCAATCGTTTTTGTTAAAGAAAAGCACAAATGATGCCGTTCACAACGCGTTTGGTGTGGCCAGCATCAAATGGCTATAATGCACAATCAATGGAGGTTAACATTGCTAAATCCAGAGTTTGGCGGGGGTCCTTCATCTGCTTTGACAAGTCTGGAAGATTTTGCCAGTTGGGCTTCTCTAATCACTCTGGACGGTGGAAGGAATTTCAGTCTAAAATTAGACTGGCAGTTAAGACAGGAAGAACACAGCGTTGCATGATGTGGCAT
>JASDQU010241201.1:17459-39984 GCA_032191745.1 Picea mariana
CCCCCCCCTCTCAGTTAGTTCATACCTGTAACAAAGAACCCATATTTCCAATCTAGTTTGAAATAAAGACTCTAAGGATGGCCTAGGAAATCATATTTGATCTTACAAAAGAACATAAACAACGCCTTCATAAACTCAACGAATTGGATGAAGCACGCCTGTTTGTTGTAGAATGCACAACCATTATTCAACAATAGAGAATGACTTTGCATGACAATCATATCAAGAAAAAATCACTTAAAGGTGATTGGGCACTCCTCTATGATTCCAGATTTTAGTATTTTCTAGGAAAATTACAGACACGGTGGTTAGGACCATATGAAATCAATGAAGTACATGATAATGGCACAATCATGTTAAGCACCATCGACGGGTCCCGATCTCCATTTCGGTACAATGGACACCAGCTACGACTCTATCATTAGCTTCCCTCAAAATATTCTTTCTACCAAGAGGTAAGTAAGGACCCTACCATTCAAATTTTGGCTAGCTGGGAAGGTAATCTAGCCACCCCAACTCCATAAATGTTGAGTTATATTGACACTGTACATACTGTATATAATGTTGTTTTCTATAGATTTTATTTAGTTTTATTATTATTGTTTTTGACAGTCATTCGAGAAATTCAGAAGGATAACTATAATGAACTAAATTAGCACTCTTTTTTGTTCCGAACTCCTGCTTCATCTCATCACCCAAACCCAGTTTTTCGCAGAGAAATGAATGTGCCATGATTCAGTTGCAGCAATTGTGCAACTATAATGAAATTCATAACATTAACAAACCATCCAATACTTAATTTTGAAATAAATCAACTCATAAATGAATTTAGTTGATGACTAATCAACCTTAGATTCAAGCAAAACACATTTCCAGGTTTCTAAAAAATTACCTATTCAGATGGTTAAAAACCTAACAATTGTTGTTCCTTTTGCGCACATGTTGTTCCTTTGAATGGGACAATTGTCGTTCCTTTTTGCACGCTTATTGTTCTTTTGAATGAAACAATTCTTGTTCCTTTTGCGCGCTTGTTGTTCCTTTTTGTGCACTTGCTATTCTTTTTGCGCGCTTGTTGTTCCTTTGAATGGAACAATTGTTGTTCTTTTTTGCGTGCCTGCTATTTCTTTGAATGGAACAATTGTTGTTCCTTTTTCGCACTCGCTGTTCATTTTGCACACTTGTTGTTCATTTTGTCATTCCTTCCCTACATTGCTGATAAAACGCTAAACCATTCCTTTAGGGTACAACTTTCACCAAATAATTTTCACCAGCATTATTTCTAACAATCTATCATTATTTTGTGGACTATCTCCCATACCTTATCAAATTTGTTTTCGGATCACTTTCTTCGAAATATCTTAAACCTTGTTCATAACCTGTAACCACCATAATTCATTTATTTTCCCTTATACATACAAATACACTTAAATGATATCTCACCTTTATAATTAATAAGGAGTCTGCGACACACTTTTACTTGGCATCCTTACACTTGTTTACGCCATCCCTTACTCTTAAGGAGTATATGAGCCTCCCTTCATACACTTAAAAAAAATAAAAAAATAAAAAATATCAATAAAATTTCTTTATTTTCCCACAAAGAATAGGGGGTCTCATCACGAGTCAACTTACCATGATCATTGGATACTAACCTAAGTGACATTCCCACTATGTCTACCACACCAGGGCAATGGCCTTCGACATTTTCTTTTGTCAAAGGACAAGAGGTCTCATCACGAGCTGACTTGTTCACTTAAGTTACACTCTAGTGAGTGGCATTATCATCATTTGGATACCAAACCAGGATAATGGTCTTTTTTCGGGAAAAACTTAAATAAATTTTAAAAATAAAATAAAATAAATAAATAAATAAAAATAAAATAAAATAAAAATTTTCAAAAAGAATAGGGGGTCTCATCATGAGCCAACCTACCACGATCATAGGATAACAACCTAAGTGACATTCCCACTATGACTACCACACCAGGGCAATGGCCTTTGACATTTTCTAGTCAAAGGAAAAGGGGTCTCATCACAAGCCGGCTTGTTCACCTAAGTTACAATCTAGTGAGTGGCATTATAACCATCTGGCTACGAAACCAGGATAATGGTCTTTTTGGAAAAGATGATTCAAGTAATTATCAAGGATACAAGCTCATCTAAGGGTTAAAAGGAAACCCTGTCGAGGCTATGGATGCCTGCTAAAAACAATGGCTCTGATTGTGGTATGGAAGTTTACCTTAAACGCCAAGTTTCTGCGTCTCTCTAGATTTCCTTCATTCAATAACGAGGCTATCATTTCGGTTGTATTCAATAAAATGGAAAAGTAACGACATTATGATATGTGGGATATTATTTAAATGAATAGATTTAATTTATTTGGTGTATGTATCCTTAAAGCATTCTTTTGAGTATAGGTATATTTCAATTCCACAAAAGAGGACTAACGTTTAATGATTACCGTTAAAATATGATGTTTGAAAATAAATCATTGATCCCCATTGGCAGCGGCAGTACAATCATTACTTCTCACCATCAATACCTACACTCATTACTTTCCCCTACGCTGACAGTCAAGGTCGACCTTTATATTAATGAGGGGAGTGGATGCTCAACACGCTTCTCGATAAAGATAGTAATGATTGTAATAAATACTGACATTTGTAAACACTTGTTGTCTCTGATATTTGTTATTTTCGGTAATTTTTCCTCCGATCTTGTCTTACCAAGTCTGCTACCAGGAATGATGGCTGTCGACATTTTCTCACAAAATGGGTGGCAGAGGTGTGCATAGGGAGCCAACTTTACTACAGGTTACAGAGAAAGCAAGAGACATCCTGCACCGGCTAGGGTGGACAGATTACTTCAACCGTCTGGAAGGATATGACATGAATGTCACACTTGAACTCTTTTAGAATCTACAAGGAGAAATCTCTATGGTGCGAGGCATACAAATCTCAGTCACCCCAGAAATCTTAGTAGAGGTCACAGGCCTCCCTAACACGGGAATTCATGGACAAGAAGATACACAACACTAAAGGAAGCTGTGGAAACTTTCACAGACCCTGAGGAAGAATTGGATAAGAAGGGAAAGAGACTTAATCCCAGTACCCTTAGAGAACCATAGAAGGAACTGGCAGGGATAATTCAATGGTACATCACCTGTGATGGACAATATGACATAATTCGACCTCACCACCTCAAATTGTTGGCATCTTTAAAACAATGGTTAGCACTTAATCTACCTTTATTTCCGAATGCCATATTACATGAGGTTGGCACCAAGGATGATTTTAGGGGCTAAATTTTTCTCATGGGCTAATTTTCCAAGGTTTTTCCCAAAAAACAATTTGTTATTCTAAAAATGATTCGCCCAAATTCTATAGGATAAAATTATTTTATCTTAAAAAACGCAAAAATTTTATACACACTATATAAAATTCTTAGAAATTTGAATATTTCTACAAAAATATCGCCAAACATTTTATAGTTGACATATGAAGGATTAGTCAGATTCGTCAAGGTTTCTACATTTTAAAATAAATTTCCATCCTTAAAATCATCCCTGGTTGCCTTAAGAACACAAAAATCCAAGGACCTTGTTACTATTATCAGTCACCACATATTAGTTAAACTGATAACAAATAAATCACTGAGTCAAACTCAATTGACCTGGGATAACCTGATTAAGGCCAATAGACCTCCACAACTGGAGCAGCCTGAATTATGCCATGAAGAACCACCATAGGAAATTGAATATAGACAAGCAGAGGAGATTACTGCCCAAAGAGAAATCCCATGTCCTCAAGCTGAAGCTAAGGCAAACCCTTCCCAAATCACAGAGGCCTAGACCTCACAAACACATGCATTAATAAAAAAGAGGAAGAGAGCAACAATTTCCCCTAAAACCATCATTCAAACAACAACAAGAAGAAGACGAATTCAGGAAACAATTGAAGCATTTCAAGGTACAAAAAAACATCCTGAAGAACTTTAGAATTCTATAGAACAGTCTCCACGGGAGAATGTTCAAGAAATTGGGCAAGCAGAACAGACCTCACAAAGGAATGATCAGGAAAATGTCCAACCGGCATTAGAGCATCTGAAATAACAGTTTTTGAAGAGCTATGAGGTATAAATAGCCCAAGTTTTAGGAAGCTTGGGAACCTCAATTGACAGAGGCACAAATAATCCAGAAAAATGCTCAGAACAAGCCTCCTCTTCAAAACTAGCTAAAGATTTTCCTGATATTGAAATGTGTTTTCCAGAGGACACAACACAGGAAGAACCTCATTTTGAAACAAGAAGCCCTCTTGGAGAGATAGAACATTTGGAAGGAAGAGAGGAACAACCATCTATTGGACAGAATGAAGAAGACCTTGAGGCCTCTCATAAACAAAAATTAGCCAAGAGCCATAAGAAAATTAGAAAGTTAAAAAAAGAAAACAAATTGTTGAAGAAAAAGGATAAGAAGGCTGAAGTATTAAAGAAGAAGGCGGGTAAACTCAAGGAAATTATTAAGGAATTGAAGAAATTGTTAGAACAAGCAGATAAGGCCCATAGAAGAAAGAAAAACAAAAGGGACAGAGTGCAAGGAAGAAACCTTGTTCCTAAATAAGAAGTCAGTACAAATTCTATAAGGATACAAACATACCCTAAAGAAATAGTAGTAGAATAAACAATAGCTCAGAACGAGGAAGCAATTCCTTTAGAAATACAAGAAAATATGATAGCTACAGAAGAAATTGATGTTGAGGTGCAGACAAACTCCCTGGTATTAGAGGAAATAGCTCAACTCCTTGAGAAGAATGCTACCATCAAGAGATTGGAGGAAGAATTGATGCAGTCCCAACAAACACTAGTTCAAAACAGAAATGAATTACTGACTATGGCAGAGCACCAGGCACTCCAGTCCCAAAAACAGAGTGTTATTGTGGACAGACAGAAAGCAGAGCTTACATAATCCCAACAAGCACTAAGTCAATCCAGGGAAGAGATGGGCGCTATGGAAGAATACCAAGCATCCCAATCTCAAGCACAGGGTTTCACCATTGATAAACTAAAGGAAAAGATGAGACAAGCCCAACAAGCATTGGCTCAACACCGAGATGAGATGGTCACTAGGGCTGAACATCAAAATATTGTTAAACAAATGAAGGAAATGATAGCAGCAGAGAGTGAGACCTATGTTGTGCTCACCAGAGCCCAAGGGAAGGTAAAAAAGGTGCAAACCCAATTGGGAAAAGCTTTGGATCAAATCAAAGAAATTTGTGATGTCTATTTTGATGTTATTAATTGCAAAGCCCCTGCCACCAATTACACTTTATTATTGCTGGAACGATATCTGTTATTGAGAGTGAAGGCCATCAGAGTAGGTAAACCTATTTTATTTGCCATTGTACCTAAGTTTATTTCATGTTTTAGAGAGCAGGACGAAAAGGTATAATACTTTTTGTGTGAGTTGTACTTTCATAACTTCATTCTGGAAGAAGAAAGGAAAGATAACTCTGGCCCATTCATAGGTGACATACAGTTTCAGGCATTTCTGTCATTTACTCAGAACCAAGTCAGATGGGGTAAAGCTCATAAAACCTTCCTAAATAGGGAAACTGGGCTAGATCTCTGGGTTAGGGGAGAGCCTCCAAAGTCCTTTCCAACCATTATGCGACATAAAACTTTTATGAAAAGAGGGGGGGTCGCAAACTCCTTAGCCCCTATCCATCTACAGGTTATACGTTCAAGTATCACTTGTTTTAGAGAGCTTAAGGAAGAAGATCTTGTTGCTTCTAAACTAAGATGGGATGCATCCTCTAGTGAAGTAAAGAGTAGGGAACCCTTTGGGTACATGAATTTATTTGCAGCTACCTTTAGAATAGAAAGGTATTCTAGATTTCTCCAAGAGGAAGGACCTGCTTGGATTGGGTACGGATATAATCCCCCTATCATTTGGTTTCCTCCAGAAAATTACCAAAGAGATTATCAAATTAATAAGAAAAGGGAGGATGATGCTTTTGGAGAACTCAAAATAAGCAATGGGTTCAGAAGGCCTGGTGAACCAACCTTTCCACCTTACAACATTACTGCTTTACATGTAAGATCTCAGCTTGCATGAGGACATGAAAGAAGGTAACCTAGGGGGTATGTTAGGTTATGAAAAAGGTATAAATATCTTCCTTTCTCCCACATTTCATGATATCATCTTGATTGAATTTTCGGTTATTTAGGAGTAAATAGAATAGAAAATGGATAATACACTCTTTAGCATTATTGTTGAAGATAGATTACATAGATCCTAAAATATGATTGGAATTGTCCAGTTTTATTATAGGATTGGTTAAATATTGTCAAACCCAAGATAGCAAAGGAAATCTTGAGGATGCACAAGCTATTGGAGGTTGAGGATTGTATGGCGCAAGGCAGTTTTGAAGATGATTGAGTTTCTTATATTGTAACTTTATAATAGTAAAGAAATCCGGAGGATCTCTCGATCCTTGGGATAGCTTAATTTACCCAGATTGTTGTAATATATAAGGGGTAAATAAATCTTGAAAAGATATAGAAGAATTGCATCCAAGAACTTAGAATTTAGAATTGCTATGTGTTAGCATTTTATCTCTCGATCCTTGGGATAGCTTAATTTACCCAGATTGTTGTAATATATAAGGAGTAAATAAATCTTGAAAAGATATAGAAGAATTGCATCCAAGAACTTAGAATTTAGAATGTCTATGTGTTAGCATTTTTTGTAAAATGTTGTACCGGCTATGAAATCAATAAAAGATTTGAGCGGTTTTACCATTTCTATATACTGAATTTCAAATAGAAGTGCTTATAAGGACCAAGGGCCCAGTCTGAAGGAGCTAATGTTCGACCTGTAATTGTATCAGTTCAATTTATGTTTTGTGATTCGATTCTCTTTTACAGAAGTTAAATGAATGCATAAGTGTGTTGATGATTTTATGTCATTTGCAAGAGATAGATATTTACTTAAGCATTAGATGATTGTTGTTCCAATTCCTATTACTGAGATTTGATGCGTGATAGTTCCTCATAAGTTCAGACTGGTTGTTCCTTTTATTTAGTTTGCATTTGTTGTTCCTTTCACTTAGTTTACATTTGTTTACATTTGTTGTTCCTTTCTGTTAGAATATAGTTATTGTTCCTTTCAGTAGAAGTACGATTGATATCTCTTTTCGATTAGATTACAGTCTCTGTTTCTTTCCATAGATAGAGTAATTCATTTTTTTCCTTTCCAACAATTTGATTCATAATAACAGTCATTTCTACAAGTCTTTCTTTAGATTCAATTATTGCTCTTAAAATGAATTCAATAGATTAATTAGTTCCTTTGTAGTGCATAACTTTAGATTTCAAATCCTAGAATCTTTAATGAATGTTTGAGGAACTTGATTGTTAATAAACTCATATTTGCTTTAACTACACAATTTTAGCCTCTACAATCTATCTTCATAGACTTTGTCGTTATTCCTTGAGATAAAAGACGAATCCTCAAGTTGATAAATTAATGTTAAACTAAGGTTGTTTGTAGACATCTTTAGACCCCAACACTATCCTTCATGAGATTTACCATGAAATGGTTAAGGACTTGGGTCTAGAATTCCGGTTGCACGATAAGGAGTCTGAAAGGGATATCCTCATGAGACAAACAAGTTCAGGTGGACACAATATCTCCTATCTCAATCGTCTTACATGCTTATGCCTGGGGAAACCTCAGGAGCTAAGTTGGGCATACATACTATTAGTCGGAAGAGTAAGTTCATAAAGAGATGAAGGCATACACATATCATAACCATTCCACATAGAAGCCATTTGTAAATACACATATATGTGAATCCAACCATTCATCCATTATTCCAGTTCAATACATAAAACAGGGAAAATACTTATAAGAACCAATTAACATGAAGCGGTTGCTGAAAAGAGTGCCCGTTTCCACCCAACCATAGGCTCATTCACTTCTAACTGATTTACGACTATCCACCCCCAAGCTACATCATGATGCCCTGTGATAAATAACTTTCTTTTGTCTTATTGATAATAGGGACAGAGGTTACTCTCCTCCTCCCACAGGATCTTGGCAATGGTTTACATGATATCGAACAAGGAGGACCAACCACATTTATCATCTCATATCATAACTCCACTAGCCATCTCCCTACGACCATAATACTTATTTTCCACATCTTCCTTGAACCCAATAACTTTACCTCTCATATCTACACTCTTAGCAGGTCTTCCTCTGCCCACTACACCTTCCTTTCTTTCCTCCTTCAACAAGGTTATGTGTGGCTCAAACTATCAGCCCATGGTCAGGTCTGGAAGCCTTACAGATGGGTGCTCTGCTTCATCCCCTCATTAATTCTTGAGGAGGTCTTCCCACCTACCAGCTTGACTGTAATTCATTTCTGGGTTAGACGATTGTTCTGGTCCTCATCAATTAAATCCAATAAGGTACTAGTTTGTTGAAGGTTAACGCAACCATTCCTGGTCCCCTTCACCATCTCTTTTCATAGAATTCATGGTCTTTCTTAGTACTCCCCCTTCCAGCTATCATGCAACACTTATCCATTTTCTAGTAAATAACATAATTTACATTCATTGAACTTTTATACAAAGGTCCATCGGATCAAACATTCACACATATTGAGTTTTCCATAGTCTCTTGGCCATTATAGTTATATTTACAAACTGGAGGAAATAGAGTGTTACACAACCTTGTAGGTTGAGGTGGTTTATAATAAGGAATAGTATTCTCTCGATAGATGTTAGGAGTGGTCCTTGTAGTATCCATAGCCATATTTTTACTTTCAACTTTTCTCGCCACCCTAAACGCATTCTCCAATGATATGGATTCCCAAAGGTGAACCTCATGTTTGTAAGTTTTAAACCTGCGAAGTAAAGCAATGCATATAGATTCTTAAGCAATACATAAATTAATCAATGGCTCATACACAGAGTACACAGAGATTTTATACCAAAAACCCTCAATCGGGAAAACCTTTCTTATTTTCATTATATCAAATTTCACCATTCTCCATACAATATATACAATGTTTTTAGGTATTCCATAGATACCAAAACACTAATCCCTTAATCCGGGATTAATTTACAAATCCGTGAAAAATAGCAAAAAACGCCCAAAAACAAAATTTCGGGGCACTACCTTGAACGCTGCATGTAACCAGGGGGGCATACCTGCCCCCCCTGGTACCCCCCTAGGAAAGCGCTTGGTGCACACGGAAGAGCTCTAGGTAAAGGGATCGTCAGACGCATTTTTCATATCTGACGCACCCACACACACACACATGGAAAGAATATAACACATACCCAACAATGTTGAATGTTATCCTTTAAGGTTTCTAGGAATACATGAATCAGGTGCTCATTTGGAATTTTGTTACCTTTATATTCAATCTCAAGAAGTTCTCAATGTTCTTCACAACTGAACCCTTTTGCTTGAGATTTATCAATTGGCTAAAGAAGGGATTGCTCCTTGTATCCTCATAGTGTGCTATCATTTCTTCCGTGAAAATTGTCCAAGTCACAAGTGATTTGCAAGAACAAAGCCATCGATACCAAAAAAATTGATTGAGTTCTAAATATAAAGACACAATTCGTACCTTTTGTGTGTGTGAAACATCATGTAGATCAAAGAACTACTCCATCTAGAGTATCCATGTGATTGGGTCCTTGCCATCAAAATTCCTCATATCAATCTTAGGAAAGTGGTTGATCTTCACCCCAAAGTTGGAGTTTCTCTAGTCTTG
This sequence comes from Picea mariana, assembly GCA_032191745.1. Classification (NCBI taxonomy): domain Eukaryota; kingdom Viridiplantae; phylum Streptophyta; class Pinopsida; order Pinales; family Pinaceae; genus Picea; species Picea mariana. Next base: position 27,248 of record JASDQU010241201.1, read on the forward strand.
ATTCATCTTCCTTTTGTCCTCATCATGAATTTCATGGGATACATTGTCACTTTCAAGTGGCCTCTCTATTAGAAAATTTTTCCATCCTTCCATGATATCCCCGTTTAAACCATCCATCTTAGTATCCATTACCTCTTCCATCTTATCTTCAGTTGAATCTATCATCCCTTGTAGTTCATCTTTTCTTAGTTCCTTATTTTGTAAATCATTTATGTCCCTGTGCATTTCTTCACCTTCATCAATAGTCCAAGTAAGGTTCTCTGAAGGATTATTTGGTGTATAAGTTTCCTTTGTTGGTGGCATGTTGTCCAAGTATCAATGCAAGATAGGAATTCCTAGTTGGCTTAGGTAGAGGTCCTCATAGACAAGGGAGTGTCAGGTGTTATATCTCTTTGATATATGCACAGGGTCCAACAACCGTACTCAACCATTTATCTCAGGGCACTAACTAAGGAGGCTCGACCATGCCCTTAGCCATAGTATCTAAATACCCAAGTACTAGAGAGTGATCCCCCCGAGTGTTGTTCTCAGTGTACTATAGCAACAAGATGATCAAAAGGTTTACTCGGTAATTCTCAGGATTCTAGAATGTCCCCCGATATACACTAGGTAAATGGGAGCTTAAATTCGTAGTGGTTTTATCTAATGTGCATCCATTCGAAAGAGACCTTTCAATGTACTCTAGGTACATAAAAGAACCACAATGTCCCTAGGTTGTAGCACTAACCAGTAACGACATCTTCTATTTTTAGAGACACCAAAACACGTCTGTACCTAAAACAATCCCTATGTTTCTCTCAAATGTATGCGATAGTCATTTTACCCCAAATTATTCTACTTTTTGGATCACCCCAATTGGATCTTCTAGTCAAAAGATATGCAAATTTCCAAAAAAATAATGCACCTTTTAAACCCTGATTTGGAGGTTGTTATGTTAGCCGAACTTTCTTTTGTTGTATCTTTAAAATTTCGGCCCTTATGGGTCTGAAATTTCTTTTTGTATTTCTCTGATATGTCCTCTCTACAATGCCATGGGTCTAATTAAAATTGGATGTTCCAAGTGGATGTTATGGTGACTTTGATCCAAATGGATTCAGGTAGGCCTAAAAATAAAAGTTCTTGGAATCAGATGAAACCATCTTCATTGTGTCGGGCTCGTCGAGCTGATTATAACCATATGTTTTATTCTAAAAATGGACACCGTATGCAGAAGTTATCATGATCTGAAGTTGAGGTCAAAGAGATAAAAAGTCAAATTCAAAGTCAATAGGGAAAGGTCAATGGTCAAAGTCAATGAATGACATCAGTAGTACGTCATGTTAACGTCAGCATGACACGTGGAAGCACCAAAGATTGACATGTGGTAGTCAGTTTTGGCCTTTTGGGGGGTGATTTGGCCCAATCAAAAAGTGATAGGTGGCACCGTACATAGGTGACACATGGCACCTTATAGAAAGTCAACCAAATCTGGCAGTTCCACCAAATCTTGCGGATATCCTCTAAATCTGGCAAAATCTCGCTAAATCTAGCGAATTCCTTAAAATCTGGTGGTTCCACCAAATCTTGTGGATATCCTCTAAATATGGAAAAATCTTGCTAAATCTGGCTAACTATCGCTAAATTTGGTGGAGTTTGGCTTATTTAGCTAGATACAAAAATCGAGAAAAAATCATTTTTGGGGGCATGAAAATCAAGAAAAAATAATTTTTTGGGGGCACGAAAATAAATAAACATTACATTTTTTGGTACGGGAATCAAGATTGTATGGACTATACGAATCTAACAGGGCAAAACATTGGGATTCATGTTGAGGGGAGGTCTCAAGGTATTGTTTAGAAGAAGGTCGACTTTATACTCAAAAGTTGCATAATTTCGAGGGGAGTCCGAATACGGTTTCTGGTTTTGCATCCTAGCTGCCGAATAGAAAAGTGCTTCTAGATCCCAAGGTTTTGAGCAAAGCATAACCGACTTCCTACTCAAAAGCCTCAGAATTTCTCGTTCCAACCAATGGTGATGTATGTTTCTGTCCAGAAGTTGCATATCTAAAAGGTGGTTTCAAAAGTTGTTATGTAAGCCTTCCTTTTGTATTCTTAAGGCATTGAAGATTAATAAAAAGCCTTCCCCACCGAGACAAAGGCTCAGAGACATACGAAATCTTGTGCCAAACTTCGTTAACAACCTTGGTGTTATGGTTTGTTTTTTTAACTTCTTATATGGCTGCAACATTCTTTCATTAAGCTTATTTTCTTAATTTATAAGTGGTAAATCAACTCATGCATAAACTTAACCAAAGTCTAGAAAAGATAAATTTCGGATCAAGTGGTATCAGAGCAGGTTGACAGTTGGGTTTTTGAGTTTGCATGATTACCAGGGAAAAGCTAAGTCGTGGTGAAGGTGAGCTTGTAGAAAGAGATCCAGATATTGGATCATGAAAGAGGACATCTCAAAGTGAGAAAATGGTATCAGAAGAAGGACTTTCTCAAAACAAAAGAGGGTTTCAAAGAACTTTCTTTGCCATGTCAAATATGGTAAAAGTGTTGTATGATGATTACTTGGAAAGGAAGAGATTGGTTCAATGGGAATCTTCAAATCAAGACAAAAGTGAAGAAGGAGAGGACCCTCGTAAAACTACTCCTTCACCTCCTTCATCTCCATGTTCTTCTTCTTCATCAAGTACAAGTTCAAATTCTGCTACAAGAAAACATTCTCATAAACATAAGGATGATATGCCATTACATAAACTTGATATAAAATTTGTTTTTCTTATGTATGATGGAGAAGTTAATGCTGCGAAACTTGATAACTAGGTTAGACAGATGGAGGTATATTGTAATGTGAAACAAATCAAAGATGAAGAAACCAAAATTAGATTGGCATCAATTCTTCTTGAAAGAACAACTCTCATTTGGTGGCAAAGTAAAATGCAACATGGAACTCAACAAGTTGGTAATATTTTTCCATCATGGAATGATTTTATTTCCACACTTAGAAACCAATTCTATCCTTTGGGGTATAAGGAAAAGGCTTTAATTGAATGGAAAAGTCTTAATTTAAGAAAAGGACAATTAGTGCAGGAATACACATATGAATTTCATAAGATGGATTTGATGTTAGATGTTCCATTAACTACACAAGAAACTCTTATCAAGTATATAGGAGTTTTTCCTTCTTATAATTGTAATGATGTGTTTATGTTTGGACCTACTAATCTTTATGAGGTTTCTGTTCAAGAAACGTATATTGAAGCAGGCAAAACTGGAGTTAATGTATCTGAGGGATCGTACTCAAAGAAATATGGTGAAGGCAAAGAGAATGGGAAGAAACAAAATCTAGCGACAATAAAGAAAGAGAATCTCTCTTGCAAGAATTGCAAGAAAGAAGGACACAGTGATGAGCATTGTTGGCAATTTCACCCAGAGAAGAGAACAACGTATTTCAAAGATAGGAAAGGGAGGCAAACAGTTACAACAACAACATGACCAACATACTTGAGGTATGATTCATGTGATGAGTCTAAGATTACAATAGTTGGTTTGATAGGTAAAATTGGTGATGATTTTGATTCAAGAAGAAATTTTTTTCATATAAGGGTCATAATAAAAGATACTAAGATCAACACATTGATAGACAATGGATCTCAATCTAACTTAATTTCAGAAGAAGTGGTTAAGAAATTGGGATTAAACACTAAGATGCATCAAAAACCTTATTCATTAAATTGGATAAGAAACAATCATAAATTTCCCATAACAAAGCAATGTACCATACAATTTGAAATTACATATAAGTATGTGGATGAAGTAACATGTGATGTGGTGCCACTAGAAACATGTGGAATGGTCTTAGGCAGCCCTTATTTATATGATCGCAAAGCAATCTTATATAGGGAACATAATCAATATCACTTAACTAGATATGAGACAAAATATGGTGTACATGCTCATCACATAAAAGAAAATCAATCTCTTCTAAAAATGGAACAATTAAAGAAGGCAGCTTATGCAAGCAATACACCTATAATTGTGCCAAGTAAAGTAGTTGATCTTAAGCATGAACATGAAATGGTTGTAGGATGAGAGTTCAATCATACTTTGCTTCAAGATAAGTTAATGTCGTGCAAGCCATTCAAACATATGGGTTTAGTTTTAGTCATATTTCTAATGTTGTCATTGCTAATGTTTTCTACATGGATGGTAGTGAATTTAGTAAGACATGAACAAGGTCAAATGACTAACAATATGCTTTCAATTGTCATGGTTATTATGAAATTGATTATTATGAGACAGATGCACAGGACATAGTTTAAAGACAAAGGACAAGTGGGGAGGCCTATCTTGCACTTGATGACTAGTTAGTATCCTTTTGGAGGACCAAAAGGTCTTAGTGGGAAGGTGTGATCCAAATGGATCCAGGAAGGCCTAAAAATAAAAGTTTCCAGAATGAAATGAAACTAGCGCCATTGTGTCGGGCTCGTCGAGCCGATTCCGTTCATATATTTTTTTTTCTGAAAATGCACACTGTATGGAGAAGTTATCACAATTTAAAGTTCAAGTCAACCAAGGAAAAAGTTAAAGTCAAAGTCAACAGGGAAAAGTCAACAGTCAAAGCCAATTGATAATATTAGATGTACGTCATACTGACATTAGCATGACATGTGGTAGCACCAGAGACTAACATGTGGTAGTCATTTTTTTCTTTTTTAGGGGTCATTTGTCCCAATAAAAAAGTGACACATGGCACTGTACGGAGGTGACACCTAGAACCTTCTAGAAGGTCAACCAAATCTGGCAGATTCCTACAAATCTGGCGGTTCCACCAAATATGGTGGAGATCCTCTAAATTTGGCGAAATCTCACTATATCTGGCTAACTTTCGCTAAATTTGGTGGAGTCTGGCTTATTTAGTTGGGCACAGAAATCTAGAAAAAAACTTGTTAGGGGGCATGAAAATAGAGAAGCATTAAATTTTTTTGGCACATAAATCGAGACTGTACGGATATGACAGGGCACACCATTGGGATTCGTGTCGATGGGAGGTCTCGAGGTACTGTTCAGAAGCAGGTTGACTTTATACTCAAAAGTTGCAGAATTTTGAGGGGAGTCTAAATATGGATTTTTTTTTTCATCAGAGTATCCTAATAGAAAATTGATTTTAGATCCCAAGGTGTCAATCCAAGCATAGTCGAATTCATACTCAAAAGTCTCATAATTTCCTATTCCAACCAATAGTGATGTTTGTTTCTCTCCATAAGTTGCATATATGAAAGGTGGTTTCAGAAGTATTTATGTAAGCCTTTCTTTTGTATTCTTAAAGCATTGAAGATTAATAAGAAGCCTTCTCCACTGAGACAAAAGTATGGAGACATAGGAAAACTTGTGTTTAACTCCGTTAACAATATTGGTGCTATGGTTTGTTGTTTTCACTTCTTATATGGCTGCAACATTATTTAATTAATATTATTTTCTTAATTCCTAAGTGGTAAATAAACTCATGCATAAACTTAACCAAAGTATTTAAAAGATCATTTTCGGATTAGGCCTCCCCACAGCTTGCTGGTTTTTTTCCTTTCCAAGAGAGCATACTTGTAAAGCGTTCTAGGAACATAATATCTGATATATTATTCTAAAACTTGTAATATAAATACTACAATTCTCCATTTTCCAATGAAACTAGTCTCACTTAATTTGGATACTCATTGAAGAAGATATCATTATTTTACTTGGAACACATGTTTGAGACTAGTTAATAGGACTAGTCAGCTACCCTACCTTACACAGGGTGTATCTCCAAAATGAGGATGATCTAGAAGCTAAAAAAATTAACAAAGATGCCTTGATAATTCCTCTAAATATCCTCTAAGTTTCACAGTCTGAAGCATTACATAAAAAACGTTATAGGGAAAATTCTGCGATGTCTGAATTCAAGAGGATTCAAGAACTCGATATTCCGCAGGCTATATATCTGAAATTATAAATCCCCAGAAGATGATATTTTAACCAAAAGTAATTTGATCCATCGGTTAAATGTCCCCTAAGGATTTCCTTCTAAAATTTCCAAGAAAAATATTATAGAGAAAATTCCAAGGTGTCCCAGATGCAACAGAGAAACCCCAAGACCTTGAACTCTAATACCAAATGTTAGGAACCAAATATAAAAACAATATAAAAACCTCATAATAAGTACTCAACGCCTTGAAAAAGAGATAAACTAAGATAATAAGCCTCTTCGAGGGGGAAACATCCTTATACATCATATGAATTCACAAATACAATATGATTCCAAATGAAAAGGTCTCCTTGGTATATATAGGAGACTAGGAGGTACAATTACAACTAAAGGACCCAAGCCGACATAAATAAAATAACAATACTAATGTAATATTCTTCAATTAAGGGGTAATGTGCCACTATTTAGGGCTTAACATTTATCCCTAGTCTTCTAATGCACTCTTCTTTGATGAATCTATTATAAATAGGAACATCCTTAATGTCTTGTAGGAGAGGTATCTTCACACACATGTTTTGTATTTCTCCTAAGAGTTCATTCTCTTCAGGTTTGTAGGATTTCTTAACATTTAACCTTTTAGGATAAGGTGGGAATTTAGGTTGTGGTAAAATAACATCATCTTTTTTAGGATCTAAAACCTTTATGGGATTTGGGGGTTCTTGTAATACTTTTCCTAATCTAAGCTTGATTTCTTGTACATCTAAAGAGTAAGCCTAATATGTGGCTTCGTTGTTGTACACAGGTTGAATCTACTTGCTATTTGTATTGGGGACAAATTGAACAAGTAATTGTGGTTGTTTAGGAGGAGAAATATTCTTAATAGTGTTATTGGTTTGAGGAGGAGGAGGAGGAGGAGGAGGAATCAATGCTAGTTGTTGAACATTTTGAGGCCTCCATCCTTGTAGAGGATGATTCCACTGAGGATTTTGGGTTTGTGGCAAACTAGGGAATAAATTGTTGGTTTGGAGAAGGAATAGGTTTCCCTTGGTATTAGCATGGGTTTATAACTATCCAAGGAATTTTGTTGTGAGTATACCAAGGTTGAGAAGGAATTTTATATTATATTCACCAAAATGTCGAGAATGATTGTAGCTAATACTTGTTTGGAAGGGTCTTGGTGCTTTAGGTCATCTATGATTGGTGAAGCATATTGACTCCACATTCTCTTCTTATCCTTGAAATGTAGCTTTTAGAAAATAAGGGCATTTTTTAGTTACATGAGATTCCTCACAAATACTACAAACATCTATAAGTTCAAGGGGAATTTGTTCCTAGGATTCCTTTTGGTGCATCTAGGGAAAAATATAGGTAATGTTTTTTTTGCTTCCTCCTATTTCTTCTTGATCTTAAAGGTATAAATTTTCACATATAATGAATGAAAAATATTTTTTTTCGTATCTTCTAATAATCCTCCTATTTCATTTTTTATAAGAATTGTAGGACTAGAAGATTTTGATACTATTCCTTTACCATTTCTACCTTTCTTCCTTGAGAATATAGAATGATTTTTGAATATTTTCTTGATATCATCATAACCATTTCGTAGATATCTCCATTTGATAAGAGATTCAATGTTTCCATGAGATATTCTCTTACTCCTCTACGTAAGACAAGCATAAGTGAATCCTCATCTAGAGTGTAGTTGTGAGCTCTTTTATAGCTTAGTTGAAATATCTCTTCAAAGTATTTTAAATATTCATCAGGTCCTTGATTTGTTATGAAGATATCATCTCTTGCATCCCTTTCTCTACTATAATCCATGTACTTTTCACCGAATGTGTTCTACATTTGGTCCCATCCTATGATGATGTTTCCTTTCAGGCTCATGAACCATCTTATAGTTGAATCTTCATAGTAGAGGGAACAATTTTGAGCTTCTACTCATCTGTAACATAATCATAAGTTCTTCATATAAATACAAACTCAAACAAAAAGGTTTTGGGATTGTTGGACAGGTAGTCTAGAAAATAATTTTTGAATAGTGCGTAGAAAGAGGAATGGTGCACAAAAGGAGGAAAGTGCACAAAATGAAGAGAACACATAGCTCAAAGAATAAAGCACGGAATTAAAAGAATAACAAGAAAATGACAACTCGACATCCCATAAATAGAATAACAACAGAAAAGCAACATGAAGGCTGAAAATCAGAAGAAAAGCATTGAATAACCAGTTAACTGAGCTAGCCATGCATTGTAATGGGATATTTTTGGGATGAATAGATTAGGGTTTTTAGACCTAGATTTTGATAAAAATATGTAACAGGTTGGGAGATTAGCGGTTTAGTTTAGTTGTGGTTTGGTTCAGCTAGGTATCATCATAAAGTTCAATTAGGATAGATTAGTTTATGTTACAGGTTGTTTGATACAAACTCCAAAGATATTGAATGTAATAGCTGAAGATTCGGAAGGATGAATAAAGGAATGATAGAGGTATGTTACGAAATCCTGTGTTGTTTATGTTTCTGTGTTTGATTATGAATATTAGTTGCATACCGCGTAGAATAGCTTCAATTAATAGTTAATAATGGTGCACTAATTAATGATTGTGACAGTAACACATATACATAATAAACTAGAATATGATAAGTATATAAATCTGAACCATGGGTAAGTTAATAACAGGGCATAACCAAATTATGCACATAACATGCTAAGGAAGAATGAATGAGACATTTTCCTCCTATTCCATTACCACTATAGAATCCTGGTTCTTGCAATCCCCATAGATACCTCGGGTGAGACTTCATTTGTGTAAGAAGGTGATTCCAAAAGGGTCGATGTCTGTAGGATTTTGTTGGTGTTAGATAACCTGAACCTTGGGTCTTACAACCCACACATAGAATAACACAAACAAATGGTTTTGTTGTCGGGAAGAGTATGGTGAAGAGGATCCTAAAAATGTACATATACCTGAGATAGAAGGAGAATGAGCCATAGAAGGACCAAAGCTCGAATATTATGCATATACCCAATCGATTAAAACACATAAGGTAAATATTGGGAGGACGAAGAATACCAAGTTTAGGCAGATAGGGGACTATTGGAGTGAAGAGATAGTTGACAAGATTGCATACTTACTGTGAGAATACTAGGACTTATTTCCAAAAAAAAAAAATCGAAGATGAAGGGAATAGAAGGACAATCGGGCAAGATGAAGATCCCACTAAAACGAGGAGCTAATCCAGTGTGCCAAGGGCCTTACAGGCTAAATCTAAGGTATAAGGAGAAGGTAAAAGTTGAAATATATAGGATGTTGGATGCAGGAATCATTGAATCGATTGAAGAATCTGAGTGGATCAGTCTGATGGTCGTGTAGTAAAATAAGATAGGTAGAATTAGGAACTGTGTATATCTAAGGAAGTTAAATGACACATGCCTACATGACCCATTTCCAACACCATTCATGGAAGAGGTACTGGAGAACGTCAGAGGCTAGAAAATCTACTCTTTTACAGATGGATTCTTTAGGTACCATCAGATAAGAATCAAACAAGAGAATCAACTCAAGACCACTTTTTTGACAAAATGGGGAAGTTATAAGTACATTGTTATGCTCTTTGGATTGAAGAATTCTCTTATGGTGTTTTCCTAGGTAGTAGTTGTAGCATTCAAAGAGTTCATCCATACATTCCTAGAAGTATACTTGGATGATTGGATAGTTTTCAGTCTACTGATGGATCATATAGAAGTTCTTATATTTATGTTTGATCGTTCTAGGTAGTGTCAGATTTTTTTCAGAACTTGAAGAAGTGCATTTTTTGTGAATCTTTTGAAATTCTATTAGGACATGTAGTGTGAAAACAGGGACTATTGATAGACCCAACTAATATTGCAGTCATTTTGGAGTTAGAAACACCTACATCAGTAAGACATATAAGGGTGGCATTGGTTCATATAGATTATTATCAGGAATTCATAAAGGGATATGCGTAGATCAGAATGTTGATGGAGAATTTACTAAAGAAGAAAGTGAAGTTTCAATGGAAGAAAGACTTTCAGAAGGGGTTGGAAAACCTGAAACAAAATTTGGTGACTGCACTGATTTTAATTTTCCTAGAATGAAAATAGGAGTTTCATGTACACATGGACACATCGTCCATAGAATTGGGATAATTTCTATCCCAGCCAGCTGAAGGAGACATAGATAACCCAATTTATTTTGTAATAAGGAAGTTGTCTATAGCAGAGAAGAACTACAACTACAGAACCAAAAGGATTGGCGATGGTCTATGCACTACACAAATTCAAGAATTATCTATTGGGGTCTCACTTTAAGATGTATTTTTGGTCCTCGAAGAAGTTTTGGAGAACCTTGGTCATGTTTGACCATTTTTGGAACTTCGACAAGCTGGTCGAAGATGAAGCGCCAGACGAAGTGAAGATCACAGGATCTCACCCCCTTTTGGGGGATTTTTTGGTTTAGGGTTTATGTAATAGGTATGGGATGTTGACCCATGGGTCTTACCCATGTTTAGGCCCTATTTGTAATATATAAATAGATAACTAGGCGATGTAAGAAGGAGTCAGTTGTAAGCCAATGAGCTAAGTGAAAATAGTTGTAAATGCTTTGTGCATACTGTGTGTTGAGAACTTGCAGAGCTAGGTGCAAGCGATTGTAAGAAGGCTCTATGCTATGCCAAAATCGGGGAAGGAGGAGATGGTGAGGTGTGCATAGATCTCCTATCCTATGAAGAGTGGGTTTTGTGGCTCTGTGCATGTAAGAAGATTGAAAGAAGATAATAAATAAGACAAAGAGTTGGTGAACATAGCCCCACGCTGGGGGTGAACCATGTATATCCTGTGTTGTGATTTATTTTTGTCATTGATGTGATTTATGCTTAGTGAGAATATTTATGTATGTTAGATGCATCTGATATAGTATCTTAGTGATTAATAACTTGGATGAATGATATATCTGTTGATGCTATGTGCTAAATGGTCAAATATGCTTAGATCTTGTTGAATATTATGTTGTTCTATAATTAAGGTTTTACCTGTGATGTGAATAAGGGTTAAAGACTAATGAATGTTAACTACTAAGTGCTTTGTTCAGTATTATGATCACATATCTGTGTTCCAGCTAGGTTGTAGACACTTGAGTCCTGCAACCCACCCTTCCTCTACCTCGGGTGACAGTTCATCTGCTTCGTAGGTGTTGCCGAAAGGGCCAATAGTTAGGGTTTTTTTGGTGCTTTGTTGGTGCTTTGTTGAAGAATTGAACCCTGGGTCTGCCCCTCTGCCAACAAATGGTTCTGTTGTAGGGACATGAAACTGTGATTGTTGGGAATTGAGGAGAAGAGAAAGATTTGTGCATAGATATATTGTTGTAGTGTGCAATACTCTACTTGACTTGTGAATCTTTGTGCCAAGAAGAGAATTTTGATCTAAATAAAAGAGGTAAGATCTTAAATCATGGTGCTTTGATAAAGGTAATATAAGTGGAAATTTATGTTTCGAAAGAATGGGTCTAGGTATATGTAATAGATTTCTTCCTAGTTTGAAAACCATGGAATAACTAGAAGAAAGAAGATGTGATATGAGTAGATCTAATAAAAATAGTGAAAGATATGTTATCCCTATGCACAAAAAGAATTTTTGGACTAACAAGCGAATGTAGGATCCTAGAAATATTTTTTTGCAGGTCCATCACTGTGATCCTAGTGCACAGTACAGGAAAGATTGGGGATCATTTAAGAGAAAGAGAGAATTATCTCTTTGTTATAGTTGTAGAAGACCGAGACATCTTGCTAAGGAATGCCCTGGTAGAAGTCCTATTTGCCTTTTTTGTAAATCTATTGGACATGAAGTTTTGGATTTCTCTAGAATGATTGTTAAACTTGAGAAGATAAACATAAGACAAGAAAACCATGAGGAAGGTCAAGAGACTAATAATATGCTAAAGAAACAGAAAGAATCAGAGGCTATATTATTGCAGATGAAAGAAATATTGAATGATCACAGACAGATCAGTTTATCAGATATTTTAAAAGAGAAAGAGTGCATAGAAACAAGAATAGGAGACTTCGACATAGACTGTGTATTGGATGCAGAAACACAGGTGAACATTATGACCAAAAGTACTTGGGAAATCTTAGGAAAGCCTTCTAAGATTCCTTCATTGGGAGGAATAAGATTGTTTAAAGGAAAGTTGATAACCCTATGTGGAAGACTTGCCCATGTACCTATGGTTTCTCATGGAACATCGATAGAAGAAGAATTCAAGGTCATTAAGTTTGCTGAGAACAACACTCCCTTTTCACTTTTGCTAGGAAGGACTTGGATCGAGAGAGATCGGATCTGAAGGAGAGAGGAAGAGGAAACTATAGAACAAAAAAATCAATAATTAAGGGATTTCATGGCTAAGAGAATATCACGCTTAATAGAAGAACAAGAGGACAAGTCGAAGCAACTAAGGGTGTAGTGTACCCTTCACTACCCCGGTTTTTCCCAACCTCTCAGTTTACCATTCTGTACATGGAATTATAAGCAAATGCATTTAAACACAGTAAAACACACTTAAACTAATTCGTACAGACCTTATGAGCACATGCATTTAAAATAATTAAACACATTTAAAATACAGAGTGAAACATATCTGGGTACTGCTATAATTAAACATTCCATAGCATTCAACATTAACTCTTTTACACAGCGGAAAACATGATACAAAATAGCACAGTCATGTTCAAATGTGATAAACCATAATTCAACACTTATCTTTTATTGGCTGTA
>JASDQU010241201.1:72233-106981 GCA_032191745.1 Picea mariana
AAGTTATGCCGACCAAAAGAGAACTCCAAGAGAGTTCAAAGTGGGAGATCATGTATATCTCAGAGTTAGGCCCAGGAAGAGTTCCCTGAAAATGGGAGCTTGTGCCAAGTTGGCACCTCGGTATTGTGGACCCTTTGAGGTTCTAGATAGAGTGGGACCTGTAGCCTATAGGCTATCACTTCCTCCCATAGTAAAAGCACATAATGTTTTCCATGTTTCATTATAGAAGAAATATGTACATGATGCTAATCATATAATTGACTGGTCTATGATCCAGGTGGAACTGGAGAGAGAATTTCTACTAGAACCTCAGTGCATACTGGACAGAAAGGAAACCCCGCTCTGGAACCGAACCATTGCACAGGTCAAGGTGTAGTGGAGACATTTTGGCCCAGATGAGGCTACGTGGGAAATGGAGGATGCCATGAGACAGGCATATTCGATTTTGTTTACTTCTGTACATGCATGTCATGTTGATAGATAAGAACATTGAGGACGATGCTTCCTTTAAGGGGGAGGGAATTGTAACACCATGTTTCCCTCAGCTTGTAAAAATAACTATACTGGCCAAGAATTGTGGCAAACTCAAAAATGTGAATGTGTGATGTGAATGGACCTTGTGAAAACGGTCAATGAATGTAAATAATATTATGAATATATATATATATATATATTGCAGGACTGCTGAGAGGGGATATGCTGAAAAAAAGACCATGATGGCTGAAGAAAGGTGGTGGAAGGAACCTGGAAAGGTAGCGTTAACTTCCACCGAAACCAATACCGTATTTGGACTTCAATGGCCCAAAGAACCAAGAGCATCTCGCTGGCCCGAAAAAAGTTACTCGCAGGTTGGTAGGTAGATGGCTCCTCAGGAATTAATGAGGGATGGGGGAAGTGAACCACCCATTCGTAGGAGCCTCGGGCCTGACCACTGCAAGGTAAATTGTGCCACACGCAACGTCGCAAGAGGGAAAATGCATGAGGAGGAAGCATAGAGGGGGTAGACACGAGGGAAAGAGGAAGAAATATGGAGATATGCAAAGCGAGTGATAGTAGAGAAGAGGGAGAGTAACCCTCATTCTCAGTCACGGGAAAACCGAGACACGGTATCTCAGCATTGTGGTCTCATCTCGGGGGTGGATAGTGGTAAATCTGTTGGGAGTCACTAAGCCTACGGTTGGGTGGAAACGAGCACCCCTCTCAGCAATTGCATCACCTCTGGTGTTATTTCTGATAAGTGTTATTTGAAGTTAATGCCATAATCGCATGTTCAATTTTATGTGCTTGTAAATAGTTCTGAATAGAAGTGTTTACCTAATGTTGATTTGATAGAATGGATGCCTGTGTATGCTTAAATGCCATGGTTGTTTTCTGCACAAATGATTAAGTTTGGGACATGAGTTCGCTTCACCAAGAATCATCTTATTTTTTTAGTTTCTCGTAATATTCTAGGAAGGCCCCTTGGCAGTACTCTTTTCCGAGAATTACCCCATAAGTACCGATCCTTACCAAAGACTCGATTAAGATCAGGGATAATTGCCCGAGAACCATCAAAGGGTTCATGCAATCCAAGTCTGGAACCCTTATGCAAGAAAGAGTAGCTTTCTAAGGCCTCAGGGTCATGGGAGCCTGAAGCTTCGAGAGTTTGAACTTCGTGATTCAAGCTCAGAAGAGATCTGACCATTTCACGTATCGTGGATTTGTAAATTTGGAGTTGGAAGACCGGGCTCTTGGAGTCATGAAGTCCCGAGTCATGAGATCGCGATGGGATCCTGGACCATAGATCCCAAGGAACCATTGGAGCTCTATAATCCATCGATCTTAACCTTTACTTAGGCGGGAGCATGAACTTAACTACTTCCCAAAAATCCCAAAGACATCGGGACCGTCCATTCGTGAGGACAAGTGGCAGAGATCTGTCCATTTTATGTATCGGGGATCCTTGAGTTCGGAGTTGGAAGACCAGACTCTTGGAGTCACAAAGTCCCGAGTCGCGAGATAGCGATGTGATCTAGGCCGTTGATCAAAGAGGAAGGATAGTTGTGAGATCTTTCCATTTCACGTATTAGGGATTCATGAGTTCGACGTTGGAAGATCGGACTCTTGGATTCACGAAGTCCTGATTCATGAGATAGCGATGCGATTTGGGCCATTGATCAAGGAGGAAGGACAGCCATGAGATCTATCCATTTCACGTATCGGGGATTTGTGAGTTCAAAGTTGGAAGACCAGACTCTTGGAGTCACGAAGTCCCGAGTCGCGAGATAGCGATGTGATCTAGGTCATTGATCAAAGAGGAAGGATAGCCGTGAGATCTGTCCATTTTGCATATCACGGATTCGTGAGTTCAGAGTTGGAATACCCGACTCTTGGATTCACGAATTCCTGAGTCGTGAGATAGCAATGTGATCTAGGTCGTTGGTCAAAGAGGAAGGATAGCCATGGGATCTGACCATTTCGCGTCTCGGGGATTCGTGAGTTCGGAGTTGGAAGACCGGACTCTTGGAGTCAAGAAGTCCCAAGTAGCGAGAAGTAGGAGAAACCATTGAGTCAGGACCCCCTCGCCATATCACATATCGGGGTCTCGGAGGTTGAGGAGAATCAGCTTCGACTGTAGAAGTCTCGAGCTTGTGAGTTGCGAGAGATTGTGCAACACGTGGTACGTCCGCTTGGTGGGGCCCACGTGGTTGACAGGTGGTGTGAAGATAAGATGCCCAGAGAGAGGGAGAAGTGGTGACAGATGGTGTACACGTGTCATTTGAAATGGGAGTCAACATCCTATTGACTTCTCGTACTTCGGGTTCTCGTAAGAAAGGAGCACAAAGGCCCAATGCTCCAACTCGCGAGGTTGCGAGTTGCGACAAGTGCAAAGAGGAACTCAAATATTGTTGACTTTCACGTCTCAGGATTTCGGAGAAGAAGAGCACAAGAGCTCGATGCTTCAACCTGTGAGGTTGCGAGTAGCGAAAAGTGTCAAAGAGAAGTCCTGAAGGAATCTGGACCATTCATCAAGGGAGACGCGTGGTGAGTGGTCAGAGTTCAGGGAAAGTTCTGAAATCCTGTGGACCGTTGGATCCACACTATCAAGGATTGTTGATCTCCTACACAGATCCCCATACCGAAATTGAGAGATTTTCATGACATGATTTTTTTGGATCGTTTCATCTCGAACCCCCAGGCATCGAAGTCCCGAAAGGATCCAAACCGTCGGATTAAGGGAGGCTTACCGCCATTGATCTCCCTTTGGAGGGAAACTTGGGAGACTTCATGGATTTCGTGGATTTGAATGGGAAAGGAAGAAGTCATGCATCATGATTTCCCAAATCATGAAAGACTAGTAAGGTCTTTGCCGATTTAAGTGCATGGTCATGGAACGTGGTCACGAGGACAAGACCCAAACAAGAATCTTGTACTCGCTAGCCCTTTTGGGGTTCGCCGCTTTGCTGTGTTGGAGTTTGCAGAGTTGAAAGACTTGACACTATGGTAGCGCTGAGCCATGAAGAGAGAAAGGACACCATACTTGTTCGACTAGTGGTCGTGACCCATGATCACATGGAGGTGGACAAGGAAGGAACTAACCTACGCTAGACCCCTATAGGTATTTTGGGAATCCTAATCCTTGAGAATTTGGAAAAAAAAAATTATTTCCTTGGTGGGTATGTGACATAGGGTATCAAGTGGTATTTTATAGAGTCCACTATGATACTCATGGAATTGATGTCACTGTCTTTGAACTTCTCCATAACTACAATGTTCTGCGGTTCCATCTCTTTTCCTTCTTCAAACTCTGGTTCCACGATCTTCCTTTCATGATATCCAACACTTTATTCTTAGCAAGGATGAGGTCAATCTTTGTCTTCCCCGCTCTAAAGTTAGAAGCTCCATCTAACTTGTTTCCTGACTTCATAGAGTAAGTCATGGCTGCTTTGACTTGGTCAACCCTAGATTTGACCAGAAACTCAAACTTGACATCCTAGTTTGCTGAGAGTACCAAGAGGTGTGCTAGGATGGGGTGCACTAGTCTATGTAGAAATTAGGTTAATCCCTTCACTCAAGGTGCCTCAACAAGAGGATTAGAGTTTCTTCAACTATACCTACTAGTAACCCTAGTGACAGTGCTTTGGTAACTGCTCCAGCTAGAAACCCTAGTGGCAGTTCCTCTATGAGCTTAGTATCCTTATGGCTATGCTTCCTTCCAGTGGTTAGACTGAATGGAGATGTCGGCCCATAACCTGTTAGAATATAATGGATGTGCTCATTTTACCATCAACAATATCACTATTTTCACCCAACCATAGGTCGAAGCCACCCTCCGAGCACCTTAATCTTGACAGAGAATCACTTCGGAAGAAAACCCTAGGTTAGATAGCCAAACAAAGGGTAGCGCACCTTTCCCCATGAATAGCATAGAAAACAAGAGCCAATCAGATAGTCCAAACCATAACCAAGAGATAGTCCAAGCCAAAACGCAATCTTCTAGCTGCAACAGCTGTAACGACAACTCTCCTCCAAACTTGCACACAAACTGGGAAACTGCAGTGCGCACAAGTGCTACTCTGCAATTCTGAGAATGCCTACTAGAATGAAGACTAGCCTCCTATATTTATACTAATTTTGGATAACTGCCTGGGACAACTTCTCATTCTCGGTGTCTATTTACTTAGTATATAATATTTCTTTTGGCCGACTTCTTCTCTTGTAGACTAATAACCTAATACCAATTATACTCTTGAGTCGACTTGTCTTCTAAGGTTATTAGCAAACTCATTAGGGTTTCTTCTTTCTTCCCAGAATATTCTATTCTCATCAGGTTTACACATGGAGGTAAATACCTCCCATAGCTACCATAATATTAACAAGGATTCCATCACGGAGGCTGAGACATCCAATAAAAGAAAGGGTTCCTCGAAGAAACTTTCATCGCTAAAGAAGTCAAAAGCCAATAAACCTCCATTTCATACTGTGCTCATGGAAGATGATATTAACCTCATCAACACCATTGTATCAGATACCTCATAGGACATTTTGTAGTGAAGCAAAGCCAAACAATAAACAATTTTTGATAGGATCGAGGCGGAGCTCAAAAGGGTACAATAAGAACTTTATTTGAGCCGCGCAGTGTCTACTGCGTCATTGTCAATAGGGGACATAGAAGTAGGAGATGAGCCTACCCAGCTACATAGATTAACATATTCGACAGAGGATGACCTTCATCGGGTCCAAGAGGAAAAGGAGCAGGCCACAGAGGCATTAAAGAAAGAAAAAGAAGAAGCCCTAGAGCAATGTCGGGTTGTGTAGCAAGAGAAAGATGACCTCCAGGCGAAGTTTGCAGAGGATAAAGCGCAGATCCATAAGGAAAAAGAAAAATTGCTCATAGAGAAGATGGGAGTCAAAGAGGAAGTCAGCAGAGCACTTTTCTCTCTATCAGGCCTCACATAGATAGAAGAAGACACAGTGGAGAGTCAAGTGGAGAAGCTCATTGAAGCTATTCAGCAGCTTCAAGCAAGAGTGGTAGAACTAGAACAACAAGACATGGCAAGCACTCCTCGGGAAGTGTGAGATAAAAAGGAATAAATTGCTTGGAGCGCAGTCAAAAGAATCAAGGCATTGGCCTTAGAAATGAAAGAAATTAAGCAGTCAAAGTATGCAAACATATGAGCACCTTGCAGAGGACCCAAAACTAAGGACATTGGAGTGACAACTCCAAAAGGAAAAGCAACAGCAGTGACAGTACAAGCACAGTTGAAGCCGTTGTCAGAAGTCGAGAGGATGAAAAGGCCCCAGGAACAATGCACCATTCAACAATAGTTCCATGCCATACAGTGTGAAGTCATGGAAGTGACCTAGAGGCTACAAACAGTGTAGGATGAATCCTACACATTTTTTGAGGAGATTGAGGGACAAGGTTCACAACTAGAATAAGTAGTCACCACAGTGGAACAATGATTGGAACGACTGGTGCCCAAGAAAGTTATTTAGGATTTCGTTGAGAAGGAGGATTTGGTGAAGCAGCAGGTCAAAGAAGCTCGAGGCCTTCAAAGCAGATTTTCCTAGATCAGAGTTACTCGGGACAAGTCACAAGTGAGTGTTGAGGGACTGTTGTTCCTCAACCAAGTTTTGGAGAAACTTGGTCATGTTTGACCATTTTTTGGACTTCGATAGGCTAGTCAAAGACAAAGCACCAGGCTAAGAGGATATCGTGGGATCTAGCCCTCTTTTGTGGGAATTTTTGGTTTAGGGTTTATATAACGAGTATGGGATGTCGACCCATGGATCTTACCCATGTTTAGGCTGCTTTTGTAATATATAAATAGATGTCTAGGTGATGTAAGGAGTCAGTTGTAATCCAGTGAGATAAGTGCAAATAGTTTTAAATGCTTTGTGCATAATGTGTGTTGAGAACTTGCAGAGCTAAGTCCAAGCGATTGTAAGAAGGCTCTGTGTTGTGCCAAACTCAGGGAAGGAGGATCTAGCGAGGTGAACACAGATCTCATGTCCTATGCGGAGTGGGTTTTGTGGCTCCGTGCATGTAAGAGGATTGAAATAAGATAATAAAGAATATGAAGAGTTGTTGGACGTAGCCCCGTGCTGGGGGTGAACCACGTATATCTTGTGTTGTGATTGCTTTGTGTCGTTGATGTGATTTATGATTAGTGTGAATCTTTATGTATGTTATATGCATATGATATAGTATATTAGTGCTTAATAACTTGGATGAATGCTAGATCTATTGATGCTCTGTGCTAAATGGTCAGATATGCTTAGATCTTGATGAATACTACATTGTTCTGTAATTAAGGTTTTACTTGCGATGTGAATAAGAGTTAAAGACTAATGAATGTTAACTTCTAAGTGCTCTAGTAAGTATTATGATCACAGATCTGTGTCCCAGCTGGGTTGTAGACACTTGAGTCCTGCAACCCCCCTTGCCTCTACCTCGGGTGAGACTTCATCTGCTTCGCAGGTGTTGCCGAAAGGGCCGATAGTTAGGGTTTTGTTTGTGCATTGTTGAAGCATTGAAACCTAGGTCTGTCCCTATGCCAACATGTATATATACCATTTTGCATTAAAATAATTAGTTAACAAGATAGTGTTGGGGGGGAAGAATATGCAAGTGGCTTTTATTATTTTAGGAATATGACTTTGAAGTCATAGTGAAACCAAGGAAGTTGAATGGAGGAATAGATCATCTGTCAGGTATATTGTTAGGGGAATATGTGGGAGTAGTGAAAGAAACACATTATCAGTTAATTGTAGGGAATTTTTACAAGATGGTTGTAGATGGAATATTGAGATGTTGTGTGCCGAAGCACAAAAGGTTGGTAATACTTGAAGAAGCACATGATGGAATTGTTGGAGGAAATTACACAGGGAGAGAAACGACACAAAATATTTTATGCACAGGAATTTGGTCGCTGACACTTCACAAGGATGCAAAAGAATATTGTTAGTCATGTGATGTATGCCAATGAGTGGGAAATCCATGTAGGAGGGATGAAATTCCTTTGAATCCATAGGTTACATTGCAAGCATTTGAGAAATGGGCTATAGATTTTTTTGGACCAATCAACCCACAAACAAGAAGATCGAGGGAAAGGTATATCATTACTATGAAAAAGTATTTGACAATATGGGAAGAAGTATCCCCAGTTACATACTGTACTATAGAAACCGCTGCATGTTTTTTGTTCAAAAATGTAGTCACAAGGTTTGGATGTCCATGCATATTACTTAGTGATCAAGGAACACACTTTCTAAACAAGATAATTGCAACATTGAATGAGGAGTTCTAGATTCAAAACCAAAAGAGTACCCCATATCACCCTCATGCCAACGGAACTGTGGAAGATTTTAATAAGATATTGGAGAATGTCTTAACAAATATTTTCAATGTAGGGAGAGATGACTGGGACTTAAGAGTTCTTGCAATATTATGAGATTATAGGATTACAAGAAAGAATTTGATAGGTTAGACCCCTTTTAGGTTGGTCTATGGGAAAGAAGCAGTAATTCCAATGGAGTTTATCCTACCTAGCTTAAGCATTGCAACACTTACAGAGCTATCAAACACTGGAGAAATAGAGGATAGGTTGGCATAGTTAGTACAACTTGAGGAGGATTGGTTTGTTGTAAGATTCCATCAAAAGGTTAAGAAAGATATAGATAGGGCTTGGAATGATCAACACATTAAACAAAAGAAGTTTCAATTTGGAGATTTGGTACTACTCTATGACAAAAAGTATATGCAACATCCAAGGAAATTTTGAATGCTTTGGTTAAGACCCTATGTGATTAAGCAACTAACAAAGACAAGTGTTGCATAGTTAGAAACCTTGAATGGAGATATCTTACAAGGAATGGTGAATGGGAGTCGGCTAAAACTCTATAGATATGGTCGAAATGTTGTGCAATAATTTAGGCTACGTCGGAACACATGTACAATAGTTGTAAAAAAAACCTAAAAAGGGGCACTACGCCAAACGCAAAGATGGTTACACAGTGGGCATGACAGGTCATAAAAGCATCATATGAGTATTAAATGGGAATATCCATCGAAAATATTGACATATTGATAATATGAGGGATATATCACACGATGGATTTAGTATTAAACACATATTTAGTTATACAACTCATCAACCATGCTGATGGATTGGACAAGATAGTTAAGGCACGATGAAACAAACATGGTCGACACACAAGAACATAAACTTAAGAAGATCGTTAAGTGTAAATCATTCTTTCTTAACATTGAGAGCAAAGGAGAACTAAGAGGAGAAAAATGGAGAATGGAGCAGAGCTACAACTTCCACATAACACACAGGGAAAGCTCAGGTACCTGTCACCAAAGACAAATGGGGAAATATCCACTAGCAGTACCACTGGTCCCCCCGGGATGAGTAGGGAAGGAAATATCCTTGACAAGACTGTGAGCCTCAAGTTTTTGGATCATGTCATTACTAATGAGCAACCATTATAAATTTGGCTAGGGAAAAACACTCATACGCTCAGATCGTATCAGATACAGGAGCTCGCATCGCTTCCAACATAAATTTGTACGCATATTTCAAGAGACTCAGTAATAGATTCAGGGGTTAAGAATGCTTCATGAAAACAAATAACAAGGAATCAGATTAGGATCCCACTGAAATAGAATTTTTCTGGAAATTGGCTTTGTATATGGTGCCCAAACTAAACCTGAAGGATGTAGTAATAGACGTAGGCAAAGAAGAGGATGTTATCGGACTCAAGAAACCTTAGTGAATTATCAATAGAGAAGACAATTATAGGAAGAGGAGTCTTAATAAAATTATTTCACTTAGTATAAGCAATTCTTTTTCCATGGGCGACATGACCCTCAATGCCATCATTCTGACTTAGCCTGCTCTTAGGTAGGAAGAGGCCTTCATGAGAGAGAAGACATAAAATCTAAGGATTATTATGAAGAAGCATAAATGAACAATAGGAGAAGGCTAGGAAAGTCTTCTAAGAAAAGGATGAAGCCATGAGCATGGCAAAGAAGACTCAAGTCATAGTCCAAACGTTGTACAAAGCAATTTCAAGAGTTCCCCTAGTATTCAAAGTGACTATGAAGGAACAAATGCAGATGATCGATGAAGTCAGTAAGGGATTTGGATCACATATAGAATATTTCAAGCTAAGAAGCATACCAAGGTCGCCACTAGACGTGCGTGAAGGAAAAACGAGAATGACAACCACAACAATTGCTAACATCAAGATGGTTGAGGGTGAATGCACGAAACTTTGCAAGGAGAAATTTTAGGTGTTGAAATGATCCAGGTGGATATCAGTGGCCACCCACCTTTTCCAACTGGCTCAAAACGATTTTCTGGTAGTTTTGGCAATTTACTATTTTTAGCAGTTTCTAACTTCTGGGGCTATTTTTAGGGCCTAAATGAAGGATTTTATGGATCGAGGTTCTCAATGATAGCCAAAGTTTCTAATTGATCCCCCTGAATGAACCTCTTCAGCGATACCTTTCCAATGAGCTATCGTGCACCTAAATCAGAGATAGTATGCAAAAGTTATGACCCCGGGAAGTTGATGTACTAACTTACCCAAAAGGGGCCACATGAATTTTGGCACTTCATTTCCTAGGGTTAGTTTTTTGGATGTCTAGGGTTTTTGATATTCCTGTTTATTGTAAATATTCTTTATAGCCTCATTGTAATCATCTTCTTGTGAATGCGAGTAGCCGTCACATCTCTTCTCAGAGATAAGCTACCACCATTCTAGTGAGTCTTTCACTCTGTATTTTTTACAGTCTCTGTACATTTATTTCATTAATAGAAATCATGTATTACTGTATATATGTGATTATGGTTGCATATCTGATACACTTCTGTTATATTATTGAATATATGCGATATCTATGTGCATTTATTTATTATATCTCCTCTCTCATTTCATGTCAAAAATAATCCGGATCAGTTGTATCAGAGCATGCTGCTCTTGGTCATTTTTCAGTGCATGTCCCCAATGAGGTCTGAGTATAGAAATTTGGGTCTCGAGATTGTCTCTCTTGAAGACAATTTCTCTCACACACCCAAGAAACCCTCCATAGCGGAAGAAAAGAAAAATGATGGAGCAGACGATTCTATCAATCTATTGCTTGAGCAAGCTCTCACGGGACAGAGGGACGAAATGATGGAGAATTTTTCCCATGTCCTTCAACACCTATAGATAGCAATAGGCGCATCTTCATAAAAAAAACCATTTTGGAAGCACCTCTCCTTTCAAGGTATGGGTTAATTATGATATTCTTGTATTTGAAGGTCAGATAGATGCGGATGCCCTAGCCAAATGGTTAAATTTGTTAGAAGGTTATTTTTCTGCTCATAATTTTTTCGACAAGGAAAAGGTCACCTTCGCACTCCTTAAATCTCTCCCCCATGTCAAACATTGGTGGGAAACTTACTGGGAGCAAATTTCCACAGAGGATTCTGGAGTATATGGGGTCGAGCCCACTTGGGATTTTTTGTGTGGATGTGGTAAAGGAATAGTATTGCCCTATTGGAAACTATGACGACCATTACATGAGATGGACCACACTGCGGCAAGAGAGGGGCCCAACAGTTTCAAAGTTTACCAATACCTTTGATACCTTCCGCACCAACCTGGGTATCAAAGACTCTGAACGACATTTGGTTCTGAAATACCATGGGGCTCTACACAAATACATCCAAACAGAAATAGATTTTCTAGACATCTCATGACCCGGTGCTGCTTATCGATATGTTGTTGAAATTGAGAAGAAATTTAAGCACCATAACAAACGAGATTTCATTTCTGAAAATCCACCACAACCAAAGTATGACAAAGACGGCCCTAACAAACAGTGTCCCAAAAACTAGTCCAAGCCATAGGAAAGGAAGGGTCACGGGGAGACAAAGAAGGACACCAAAAAATGGTGTGATTTCCACAAAATCCCCTAGCACAACACCGATGAATGTCACTCAAAACAGTCATTAGTGGCCAAGATCAAAGACAAGGAGTCAAACCTTGATTCAGAATATGATTATGAAAATACTGGTAAAAGACACATCATCGATGCAGACCCCACTACTATTGTTGCGACCAAAACAATTCAACCAGAAGAGCCAATAGATCTCGAAGAGGGGGAGCACCTTTTACATTCACATATGTGGGTGAAGGGCACCCCGCTACATTTTATTGTTGATAGTGGAAGCCAGCCTCATCTCAACAGAGGTCGTCAAACAGTTGGGATTGTTGACAACACCACAACCGCAGCCATACAACATCGGGTGGCTTCACCAGGGATGAGATCTCTATGTCATCCAATAGTGTCGATTTTCATACGACATCCAACCCTTCAAGGATGAGGTATTATGTGATGTTTCGCCACTGGATGTCTGTGATGTTCTCTTGGGGAAACCATATATGTGGAAGCGCCATGTTGTTTATGAGTCTCGACCCCACAGTGTCATTGCTTCTCTGGGTGGTCATCTCTATAGAATACCAGAGGTATTTCCAACTACTGTTCTACCTAAACAATGCCGCAAGGTAGTATCTCATACTACAAAATTCAGCTTCTTCAGGATCTGTTCAAAAGGTGAATAGAAGGATACTGCAACCACTATAGCCTCGGCCCAAGCACCTTCTATCCAATGAAAGCAGGTCGACAAGATTGCAACAAAGTGTAAAGATTCCTTCTACACACAAGAATCTCATGTATCCAAACTGGTTAAAAATGTCCAACCCTTCCAGCCACATGTTCGTGACAACCTTCAACAAGCTAAGCAACGCAACTTCTCCAACAAGGAAAGCAACTCATCAAGGTGCAGATTCAACAAACGTGTTTCCCTCTCCCCTGAGCACTAAACGCAATGGAGACCATTTTTTCCTAAGGAGGGAGGATTGATCAAGGTGGATATCAGTGGCCACCCACCTTTTCCAACTATCTCAAAACAATTTTCTGGCAGTTTTGGTAAGTTACTATTTTAAGCAGTTTTTAACATCCGAGGCCATTTTGAGGGCCTAAATGAAGGTTTTTTGGGATCGAGATTCTCAATGACATCCAAAGGCTCTGATTGAGCCCCCTAAATTAATATCCTCAATGATACATTTCCAACGAGCTATCGCTCACCTAAAACATATTGTATGCAAAAGTTACGACCCCGGGAAGTTGATGTACTAAGTTAGCCAAACAGGGCCCACATGAATTTTGGCACTTCATCTCCTAGGGTTAGGTTTTTGGATGTATATGGTTTTTAACATTCCTATTTATTGTAAAAAGGCCTTTAGAGCAGCATTGTAATCATCTTCTTGCAAATGTGAGTAGCTGTCACATCTCTTCTCTGAGATAAGCTGCCACCATTCTAGCGAGTCTTTCACTCTGTATTTTTTACAATCTCTATACATTTCTTTAATTAATAGAAATCATGTATTACTGTATAATTGTGTTTATGGTCACATATCTGATACATTTCTGTTATATTATTGAAGATATGTGATATCTCTGTGCATTTCTTTATTATATCTCCACTCTCATTTCATGCCAAAAATAATCTGGATCAGGAAAGAGTTGATAGAATATCGAGAGATGAATTTCGTAGAGGCTAAGATAAGAGATGTGCAAGAACATGCACAAGAAGAAGCATAAAGGGAGGCTACACTACCACCGATAGCATGCATGTCAGCTATTCTGGCTCAATGGCAGGCACAGGTAGAAGTGGAGAAAATGAGGGATCAAAAAAATATCCTACAGCAAAGACTAGTACCACTACAAGAAGAGGAATTACGGGTAATTGGATAGTTGGATATGATGCAGGGTCAAGTCAATAAAGCATAGGTAAAGCTCACAAACTTAACCATGCACAAAGCAGAGGATATTACAACAAGAGAGGCCAAAATCATCAAATGGGTATAGTAGGAAAAGGTGGCCTCTCAAAAATTCATTTCAGCATGAAGGAGTAGGCCATAGGCCTGAGTGGCTTGGAACGAGCCACATGCGAGTGTTGGGGGCATGCTGGATAGGA
Organism: Picea mariana; assembly: GCA_032191745.1. Taxonomy (NCBI): domain Eukaryota; kingdom Viridiplantae; phylum Streptophyta; class Pinopsida; order Pinales; family Pinaceae; genus Picea; species Picea mariana. The sequence goes on from JASDQU010241201.1 coordinate 85,754, forward strand.
AGTCTAGAAAGAAGTTTTTGCAGTTTTGATAAATTTTTGAGGAAAAATTATAAGTATAGGAACAATGCGCAGAAAGAGGAACAATGCATAGAAGGAGGAAAGTGCACAGAAGGAGGAAAGTGCACAAAAGGAAGACAATGCGTAGCTCGAAGAATAAATCTTAATGAATAAAGATACAAGAATGAAGCAATAAATAAAAGCATAATAAAAAAATGACAACCCAACATCCCAGAAATAGAATAACAACAGAAAAGCAGCATGAAGGTTGAAAAGAAGAAGAAAGGCATCAAGCAACCAGTTAACTGATTTGGTCATGGATTGTAATGGGATATTTTTTGGATAAATAGATTAGGCTTTTTAGCCATAGATTTTGATATAAATATGTAACAGGTTGGGAGATTAGGGGTTCAGTTCAGTTGTGTTTCAGTTCAATTGGTTGGTTCAACTAGGTATTATCATAAAGTTCGATTGGGATAGATTAGTTTATGTCACAGGTTGTTTGATACTAATTCTAGAGCTATTAAATGTAACAATTGAAGGTTAGGAAGGATGAATAAAGGAATGATAGAGATATGTTAAGGAATCATGTGTTGTCTATGTTTCTTTGTTTGATTATGAATACTAGTTGCATGCCTCGTAGAATATCTTTAATTAATAGTTAAGAGTGGTGCAATGATTCATGATTGTGACAGTAAAAAATATATATAGTAAACTAGAATATTATAAGTATAGAAATATGAACCATGGCTAAGTTAATAACAGGACATAACTGAATTATGTGCATAACATATTAAGGAACAATGAACCAAATTTTTTCTCCATTCCCTTATCATTGTATAAGCCCAGTTCCTTTAGTCCCCATAGATACATCGAGTGAGACTTCATCTGCACAAGCAGGTGATGCCAAAAGGGTCAGTGTCTATTGGGTTTTCTTGGTCTTAGATAACCTGAACCTTGGTTCTTACAAACCACACATAGAATAGCACCAACAAATGGTTTCGTTCAAACAAGACCATGGAAATGAGGTAAGAAAAAAAGATTAATACTTTTCATTTTATTTTTTTCATTGGTTTCCTGTATAGGAAAATCAAAAACTTCTACCATCTCTTCTTCACCATTCATGGTACGAGGGGATTGATATGGACCTTCTTCTAAGAGATTTTCAAATTCTCTCTCTTCTCTTTTCAACAAAATTTCAAGTGTTTCATAATCAACTTCTATATTACTTAGACCTATTTTGGGGGTGGGGCTTTTGGGTAAAAAAAACTATTTCTTATCTCTAGGTCAAGTTATTCATGAACAAAAAGGAAATGAAACTATTTCTTCTTGTTCATATAATTCTAAAATGCAAAGAGCATGACAAGGATTTGTAAATAATCACTTGAAGTGAATGCAGTTGATATTTTAAACCACAAAAATTATATAGTGAGGTTTTCCTTATGTCTTACCATTCCTACTCCTCCAAGTCACAAAAAAAAAAAAATGAAATGATGTGCAATCTTTTAGCACCTCCCCGACAATGGTGCCAAAAAGTGGTAGGCCTTTGTATAGAAACAACAACTCTATTCCTTTCTTAGCGTGTTACTTTACTTTCCAATCTGGGGTTTGACAAAGTTTAGAGGTGTTGTGCAAAGTATATACAGAGTGCACTAACAACAACCTAGGTCTGAAACTAGTCAAGGGGATTAATGCAAGAAATCTAATTATAACTGTGAAGGAAATCTAAGTTGCATGAAAACCTTAAACTATGATTTGCGTGAATGGATTCACATCGATTTGAAAAGAAGGTGTTCTATATGCAGTGAATAACTTTAATATAATTGCATGAAAAGAAGCACACTAAGCTATATGAAGAAACTAAATTGATTTCAAAGTAAAGAAACTAATTTGTTGCATGAAACGAATTTGAATGGAAGAAGAGAAACTATTGCATGGAAGAAATGAGCTTAATTGCATCTAACCCTTGATCCAACATCAAGCCATGTTGTTATCTTATTAACAAATTCTAACTTCATAAAAATATAGGCAAGAAATGCAAGAAAAAATATCCTACGAGAAGTTCTATAGGAATTGTGATAGTTCTACAGGAACTATAATAGTCCTAAAAGAAATTGTAATAATCCTATAGGAAACTTCTACATGATAATGAAAAGAGACCTAAACAGTTGGTTAACACTTTCTAAAATATTAACAATGAGTTGTGAGTGAGGTTATTTTCCCTGAAAATATTCCCTTGAGCACCCCAATGGACTTTCAACCACTTCTATAGGGAAATATGCTAAAAATTATAGTTTGCTAACAGTGTAAACTCGATTTAGAAATTGTTGTTCATAACTATCTAATCTTCTGAGAAAAAACAAGAAATTGAAATACAACACACTAACATGACAAAAAAAGAAAAGAATTCAACAGGTATCCTTGATCCCTCTTGAGTGGGCCCTACCCAAACAGCACAAGGACCCTATAAAAACTCTAATAAGATGGGGAAAAATAATCTTATTAATCAATATCAGTTTTTACATCAGGGACCAAAGCTCTAGGATTCAAAAAGATTCTACAACATAAAATAGAATGCATTATTCAGTGGTCATATAGATACTAGCAATGCATTTGGAGGTAGGTGGGGGACAAGGCCCTTGATTCTTGGTACCTTCCTTTTCCCATGGTAAGTTCGACTTGTTTGATTGGTGCTACACACATACTTCACCATGAATATTAGATTAAAAGGTACCATTACTCATTAAATTCCATCTTCAAAACTATTCATCTAGACAATGTACAAAAATGTCCATAATTACTATTAAATATGCTCAATTAAAGAAAAATTTTAGGTGTATGATGGTGAAAATGAATCTGTGATGGGCCTTTTGGATAGGCAATGTTGAGGCTCATCATTCAACTCGGAAAAGTCATTCTCCTCATAAAATTACCTGCAACTTTTTAACCTTGGAATTTTAATCTAATTTGACTCTCTTCTATAAATTTAACCTTATTAAAATTGCATCCAAGCCTTTGGATTCTAAAGTAAATATATAAGAGACCTTATATAAAAAATGAGGGTGAAAAATGTTCAATTTTTTCGTAGAAGACTCCAAAAAATTATGGCAAACCCTAAGAAGAATGAGAAAAAACAATAGGATGAAATATTGAAGATACTTAATGATAATAGTAGAAGGTTGACCAATTCACTAAAAGGGTATGTTTTTTATTTACATAACCCTTAGTCCACCAAAAATTGTTTCCAAGCATAGAATGGCCAAATACAGGTTACGAAAGTTATCCAATTATCTAAACAAATCAAAATTGAAATACCTAAATATGCTCTACTATACAATTGAAAGGTTATCATGTGGGTTAATTAAATAGAGTGAAGTTTTTCTATGAACCCACCCAGGAACAAATTATAAAAGATATTGATGGAATCTTTATACTTAGAAGGAAATGATTACAATTGGTTCACATGGTGGTCTAGGAAAACTAGTGGTTTCTCAATTAACTAGAAAATTTTTGCATATGATCTTCTTAAGAGATTCCATGGAAATCAAGAGGATGACACATTTATCAGGTTCCCCTATTTACAACAAACAAGGACAATTAAAAAATATACCTATGAATGTGAAGTCTTAGCAAATAGATCTCCCAATCTTGCAGAGGATCAACTACTAAAAATGAATCTTTTTAGGTTAAAACCCATTATCCATAGTGAACTAAGCCTATTGAAACCTAATATCTTGGTTGAAATTAGAAGTATGGGAAAAATGATCAAAAGAAAGTGGTAAGAATTGGACTCAAAGGCATAGATGTGAAGACCTATCATTATACTAAATTAAAATAGTGAATGGAATGGAAGTAGAAGTCTCAAAAAAATAAAATGAAATTACTATAAACTACAATTCATGAAACACGACCAAAAATGTCATTAGTATCAATGACAATCACACCAAAAAATACGAACGAAGATGGGGTTCTCCAAAAGGAATATAATTTTCTAAAGGAAAAAAAATACAAAATACATTCCACTTCATCTAAGGATGATTGACAAGGCCCTAAATTTTATGAAAAAAGAGGCAAAAATAACAAATGAACATACAACAATGAAAGTAAGGAAAATGTGTTACCAAGAAGCATCAAGGTTTTACATTAAACAATGAGGATAAAATACTTCAAGAGATGATGCAAACAATATAAAGGAACCTCACCAATGCTCAAAGCAATAACAATGTCAAACCCCTACACCAAACAAAAGGAAAAATGAAGCCACCATGAAAACATGGTTAGCTAGAGAGAATCCTATTTACTATGCTTTGAGGACAAAACATGGGATGGAAATGTAATAAATATGAATATAGATATAATAATAATAATAATAATAAATAAGATAAGTTAATGCAATTAAAGGTAAAGGGACACACCCTTCATATAGTAGAAGTTAATGCATATAAGTATATCATCACGAGGTTCATTGTAACATCATCATTTTTATCCATCATTTATTATTCACTACATTATATATTTGCAAAAATAATTGTGTTAATCATAATAAAGAGAACATGTTTCTAGTACAAAAGCTCAGTGGTGAAAATCATTAATGTAACATTGGACATGGATTTGTTAGAAAATCAATTCTCTTTCAAATAAATATTTAGAATTAAAAAATGAAATAAATTAGTTGATTAAGACAATTCAATTGAATAACTATCCTGAGGGTAGTTGATTAATTTATGAGCCTTAGTCAATTTGACTAACAAAAGTAAATCAAAGCTCGAACAATGATAGTAGATTCAGATCATCCACACAAGGATGAATCTTACAACACAAGAGAAAGTCAAAATGTTTGGGATCAATAAAGGAAAGACAAGCAAAATATGAATAAACGAAAGGAGGTGTATAGAGATTACGAATAAAATAATGAATCGAGAGAAGAAGAATATCACACATGCATAAGAAAATTGAGACCAGAAAATAAATTGTAGGATCCTACTTGAGGAACATAACAAAACACATCTAGATAGCCTCATCAAAACAAAAAGATTTCAAGCAAAGAAGCAGACCGACAAAGAGAAGGTGTGAACCACTGAAGAAAAGGTCGAAGGCAGAGCAATCGAACATGTGGGAAAAAAAACTCAACCAAACCATATTAATGAACCCTATAGAGTTAACACATCATATTAATGAACCCTACATAATTGTAAGAACATGAAAGGGGCTCATTTCAAGAAGGGAAATGGCACAAATAGACATTGGTAAGGAAGTCTCTCACATTTGAACTGCTCATTGACAATCCAAGCATATGGACGAAGATTTTAACCTTGATTTGGTTGAACTACAAAATACTTTGCTACAAGATAAAATGAACCACTTAGTTGAAATGAAACACTTTTCTACAAGATAAAATGAACCACTTAGTTGAAATGAAACATGCTAATATAACAACTACTCAAACCTTGCAAGAATGACAAGTTAGTGTATGAGAATAGACTAAAATTCATTGCTACACATATTTGCCAAGTTTGCATATTTGCCAAGTTTGTATAGCTATTATAGCACAAAGGTCGCTTCAAAAAGAGGCATAGCTAGTGCAAGGGTTTCCCTGCTCACTCACAATCCAAGCATATGGACGAAGATTTTAGCCTTGATTTGGTTGAACTACAAAATACTTTGCTACAAGATAAAATGAACCACTTAGTTGAAATGAAACATGCTAATATAACAACTACTCAAACCTCGCAAGAATGACAAGTTTATGAGAATAGACTAAAATTCATTGCTACACATATTTCCCAAGTTTGTATAGCTATTATAGCACAAAAGTCGCTTCAAAAAGAGGCATAGCTAGTGCAAGGGTTTCCCTTCTGTGGTCCTAGTCCTTCAATCAATAAGCCTTCATACCTTTTTGTATTTTCATCTTCCTTCATGGAGAGTAAAAAGACTTTAAAGTTGAAAAATATTTTGTCTTCCTCAAGCTTTTGAAGTTGAGGATTTTGTCAAGATAAACTTATCTAAACTAAACATAGAAATTATATAAACAAAACGACCCTCCAAATAAAAAATGAAAATAATATAAAAACCTATTACGTTGTAACCTCAGGAAACTAAAAAACACTATTTCAGAATTAACACGATAAAATGGTTTCTTCATTTTTCAATGGTTATCTTTAAAAAATTTAATCCTTCAAATTTATTCTTGAGCATATTCTTTTATAATATTTCCAAAAAATATTACAGCAACAATAAAACAACACAACTAACATTATGAAAATGCTTTACTAGGTAAACAGCTCGCCTAAAGGGAAGCTTCCCGTCGGAAAACATTTTGATATAATTAACTTTATAAACTGGATAAAAAGGAGGCAAACAAATCATCTACATGATCTGCCGACCCAGGACAGCAACTATAGCACATTTCCGCAATAGAAATCACAACCAGTCGATTAATGCGTTTAAAAATATCCGGTTGTGTGTAAGTTCATCCTCTGGACAAAAAAATCCACTGGTTGTGCGGAAAGTTCATAAACGCCTTAAAGAAAAGTTGCGGGTTGCCATTTCCGGGAAGCTTGAGATGTTTCCAGCATGATGGTCTGTAACTATATTACTTTTCAGCAGGACGAGCGTAAGGACCCTTTCGGCGGATTCTGTCATTTCTCTTCTCTAAAAACTTCCGAATTGAAAACGTTCGCGCGACTGGGAGGGCCACTGCAACACCCATTGCAACTAGACGTCACATTAAGAATCTGTAACGAAATGAGATTAGCAATCATGACTAGTCGCTCACAGGTCCTCTTACCGTCTTTTATCGTCTGAGAAGATTGGGTACCGCTGAGAATGGTTAAAGGCGATGGGCAGGGAGTGATCGGAGTCATGTCCATGCACGCGGAGTTGAGCGGCGTTGAAGGCGTAGATGAAGAGGATGAGGGACTCCCACTGCCCGGGGAGCCAATAATTCTGCTCGCCACCGCCATTATTTCATTTGCCTGCACCGCCACACAATACAACAATATTTCAATCTAAATCTCTTTTTCTCAAAACAAAACGCCAGATCTCTCTAAATTTGATATTCTGTGTCTCTCATATAACAGAATTAAAAGCACCACAGAGATATGATATCAGTGTCGTGCAAGAACATTTCAGTACCTTGTTTGCAGAGACATAGTAAACGTTCACATTCCCCGCGTAGAAAATTGTGAGGTGGGCGCAAGGCGGCTGCTCGGCACCCGGCGTGGGAGACCTGGAATGTAAAAACGCAACAGACTGCAATTTAGAAAAGAGAAAAAAAAAAATAGTTTATTCATGAAAACTTTCAACCTTTGTAATTTATCATTTTTGTTAATATTATTCAATATTTTCATGGTTACCACGTTACAACATCTTCCCCTACCAGCAACATCTTAATTTATCATTTTTGTTAATATTATTCAATATTTTCATGGTTACCACGTCACAACATCTTAGTAATTACGACGATATTGGCCAAAGTTTTGGCAATCAATATCCAACCTCCAACCTGTTACTCAGCATTGAATATATTGGGGCAGTGGATTATAGGCTATAAAATCTGAAAGCAATTCAGATTTTATGGTCTATAATCCACCTGCCAACGCTGCTTAGCAGCTGGATATTGGTTCTCTAAAGTTTTTGTGAATTTATTTTCTATACCTTTTCAAAGCTGTATTTTAAATATTTTACTAAATGATTTCTTTTATGATAGTTTCAGAGATATTTGTTAGAAATTGTTAGATATGTATATTTGAGTGATTATTTCTGTATGATGGAAGTGCTTCAACAGTTTTTCAGTATGCTGAATCCATTTCTGCATTCAGAAATGGATTTTAAACAACAAAAAATAATAATTTAGTGTAAATTTATATGGCCTAATTCTAACTAAAATAGCCATTTCTTATAACAGTTAAACAAAGCAGTTGAAAAACAACTCATTTACAATATATCTAAGATAGTGTCTTTATTTATTTAATGTTAAATTGTTATTAATTAACAATTTATTATAAACATTATTAGGCTTAAAAGCTTACACCTATTGGAAATGGACACAATTAATAGTCTTTTAATCTAAAATCTTAATCTGATGGTTAACAATTGAAGATGCAGGCATATTCTAATCGTCCTCCTAAATCAATGAATGTGGTTTATTGTTCATAACTTCCTTGCATTTATGAATGCATCAGTTAAATTATTTACTTTTTCACATTTATCTAATCATATTAAGAAATTATTGTAAAACCATATAATTGCGATGTTTACATGATTAATATAAATTAATATCTTTACAAACCACATTTGAATGATTAACCTGCATTATGGATTTTAGTGGACCTGGCGATTTTGTTGTAATAATTATAATTATAGTTTCTTTTTAACTATGCGGCAGTTTTACCAGCAGAAAGCCTGTCTACATGCACCAGCCCCGAGTTAGCGGCTGTGCCAGTTTATTTTCTTAAAACTAGAAAAATAATACTAACCTACATCTACCTTAATTCAAAATCTATAAAGTTGAAAGGGATGTGATTTCTCAAACTTATATACTATTTAAAAAAAATTGAATCCAGCCAAATCGAATTCCTGTCAACAATGATAAATCCAAGATAGAAACCAGAATAAAAACCCTACCCAAAAGCATTAAGTTTTGGAGAATGTAGAACTGAGCAGAACTGCTGTGGCGACGCAGAGGGTTGGCCTCTGTACTGATTAGACAAGGATCCCATCGGTTCCCGAGAAGGTAACAGAGAAAGATTTAAATTGGGCAGTTGGCTGATGCCCCTTTTAACATTTGAAGCAGGCGGACCGCAGTTTTCTCTGCCATTTGAAGCTGCATAGAAGGCTTGCTTTGCTTTCTCTTTTTCCGCTGGACTATTCATAGCTGTTGGTGTTAATGGCTTCTCTCGGATCGAAAGAATGAGCAGATGGCTTTTAGAACAGCAGCGAGAGTATGATATAAGTCTGTAACAGATCAGGAAGCAATCTGAGGAACGAGAAAGTGAAAAACAGCGACCAAGTTAATATAGGTTTCTGCTCGTATTGCGATACCATCGCTTTGTATTAAATCAGGCGTAAGCAAAGCCGGAATCGAAATCGGTGTAACTTGTATAAAAAATTCAAACGCTTTATTGAGGTAACACGTGTACTGTGATGGGTAAAAATTATGTACATCCAGAATGCGTTGGAAATTTGTTTTTAGCTCGGAAGATTGAAATTTGTTTGGAAATTTTATCAAACACGTTGAAATTGACAAATTCTGTATTCATTGCAACATTCCGAAAAGAACTCCAATCACTTTAATATTTTAAACAAATTTTCTGAGAGATACATAATATTCTCCCGATGATTACGGCCACGGATACATCCCATCACAGTGCCACAATATACTGTTCGTGTTGGATCTGTCGGCTTTCTTTCCCATTGCTTTAAAAACAGAAACAGAGATTACGTGCCAAGCACTATATTGGCAACGATGAGTAGACAATCTCAGTTTGAGTTATCCACTCGGATTTCCATATCCTTTAGAACGTATCGCAATCCAGCGAGAATTAATAGCTTCAAGAAATCCAAACAACAAACCTAGACCTCAAAGTTCTAAATTTGCTGAACTGCCTTCGAATCTTGACTGGCTATGTACTCCCAATTCCGATTTTTATTGTGTTTGTTAAAGGGAGTTGGCATTGCTAATTTTAAATTTAGGATGATGCAACATTTCAACAATATCCCACCATTGCTCGGTGTGGTAAATGAAAGGTGACAAAACTATGTGATTTTCATTTTAGTTAACATATTTTCATTGGGTTAAATCAGTATAAACTCATCTAATTATGGTTTTACAAATCATTCAAAAAGATCAAATCTCTTAAAGTATAAACCTCCTTCCACCCACACATTCCTCACACCCAGAGTGTAGAAATGTCAAACAAATCTCAAACCAAAAAGAAATGCACATGTAAAACAACCCAAGAAGAAACAATGTAAACAATGTAATGTAGGCAGCTTTTCTTTTGCGTTTAAAGCTGATGCAATATTTCAACTCTATCCCAGCATTGCTTGCACGGCATGGTTGGTGAAGAGTGACAAAACCATATGATTTTAGTTAGCAGATCCTCATTGGGTTAGATAGCAAAGAACAAATAGCATATGTCAAACACAGAGAAAATTGCACATGTGAAACAAACCAACAGAGACTAGAGATACTGGTAATTATCTTCATTGTTTTTACTAGTGTTAGATATTGGTAAAATTTGTCATTGTTTTAGAGGATTTCAAAGAATTATGAGCTCAAAGCAATTAGCATTTGGAAAGAGAGGGGTTTTACATATGGATGGGATTTGGGTGACTCTTTTATGTGTATTTGAGGATTTCAAAGAGTTTTAGTATGAAAAGATGGTGGTTATTATTATCATCAATATTATATTTGAGATTTTCATAGTTTGATAAAAAATTAATATAGCTCTTATTTAGATATTGCTTCATTTTTATTCGGTCCTTGAATAAAAATTTTAGTTATTATTATTTTGAGTGTTTTTTTTATGTTGATGGTTTGTGTTGTTTCCATGGGGGCTCACTAATTAAATAATATTATACAACATGGTTTCATATTGAGGATGTTAAAATGGGGGTGAGGGTGGGGGTGCATTTAGAATTAGGTAAATGGGGGTTTGAATTAGGTATTGCCGTTGTGGGGGGAAGGGGGCTAATAAGTGTCTTACATTGGGCTAGTACGAACCTTTCAAGATCCACGAAAACATAATTGTTCTCCTCAAATTCTCTTCTTCTTCCTTGTTGTTCGATACTTAGATCCCTCCCTGTAACATTAAAATATCTCACATATGTTGTTTATATAGATTCTTGGGCATTACAAGGCTCAAAACATCCAATAATTCTCCCATATCAACCTACTATGTGTATTCTCCCATCAACATGGGACCAACTGAAATCAGGGATTTGACCAAAAATCTCATTAGAAATAGAGAATTTTACCAAGCAATAAAAAGTATACTTGGTTGAAGGACTTTTTAATGAATCCTCAATGGGTTAAAAAAATAAAGTGCCATAGGAATCTATGCCTATAGCTTCTAGAAATGATTTTTCCCTACCCACTAAGGGCTATGATGTAGACATTGACATATTGATGACTCCCAAAACCCAACCTCTCCTTGAATGATATCTCTTTGCTTGGTTGCTCCTTTGCGAAAGAGAAAAGGTGGCATGATTTAGGTTACTTGGACCCTTTTGACCATTGGATAATGTAAAGAAATTAGTGTTTTTCAAATTTCCATTAATCTCCAATAAAATTATTGGTTAAACTAAAATAATGATAAAAAGGTAGGCCATCAATTTGCATAATCTTCATTAAGGAATTTTAAGACTTGTATCATGTGTAACGACCCCCGTCATTACGACAACAAGAGATGCATAACCAATGCAATATGTAATATTTTTTTTGAAACAAGAAAGTAAGAACAACAACATTCACTCAACGCAACTCGACGATGAACACAACACACACACTTCAGGAAACAAAAAAACATAATGATCTAGCACACTAGCACATCAAGCAGCTAGAAGCAACATATGGCGGTCAATCAGATGAAAAATAAAAACGACTACTTGCCCATCCTACCCTGCAAGATTAGGACCTCCAGGACACATATGAAAATGCTCAAGCCCAGGTTCCCATCGATTTTGACCATTTAAGGTCTCAAGGCTGGCGACTGTTCTGAAGAACAAGGAGGTGTCTACATCCCGCCTGACATAAGCAAGACAAGGCTGACTAAGATAACCGTCAACATCAGATCAACCCATGCAAAAAACATCGACAACACAAGTGACTAGAACCCCTATGGCGAGTGAGAAACAAACACAATAAACGTTACAGGACAAAGTACCAACATCAAAAACAACAACCACTTCACCTTATATGGGGAGCACATGACCCGGCCAGGCTTCAAATGCGCTTATCTATCAATGCGTGCAATGATTCCTTTTAGGGAATCATGTTACCACATTGCGACAAGCGCACTAGGATTCCAAGCGTAAACGTAAAAGCTCTAAACCATCAACCACTACCTAATATCTAACCTTTTCGAATTCCAGCTTGCACTGACATACATTATGCGAAACCATAAAGAGAGCATTGTAATCAATCTTGTGCAACGTAACTACACTCAAGACAGGGTTAAATATTGCAACCATCTAGACGTACCTGAATACTATCTTTCCATCAAGAACCTATTCTAGCACAATGTATCTTACCTTATCCAAATGTTAACATACATAACAACTTTCAAGTAAAATTTACCTTTCATTTAAAAAAAAAACATATCTAAATAACACTTTCTCATTAAAATAGCAAATTCTAAATAACACTCCTCATTAAAATAACAAATTCTAAATAACACTTCCTCATTAAATTAGCAATTTCTAAATAACACTTCTCATTAAAATAACAGCTTCTGAATAAAAAATACTCATTGAAAGTCCACATGCATACACACCATAATATTATAAAACTAATATTATTAAAGTTAAAGTACAGGCTTAGATTATTATTTAGTTAATTTAAGGATAACTATCAATGCAAGGGATCCCCCAGTAAATCTTTTCTTACCTAGTAATCACAATAGTGATCATATAAATTCAATTTAGCAATCATCACGTCAGAATTCCATCACATTGTTCCAAATTATCCCAGCAATGATTAATTAAATTAATTTAAGGATAGAATAATTACCTAGGGATTACCGTCTAACATCATTCCTTCCTGGTTACCACGTCAGTGATTATATAATTAGAGGAAATGTACAACATTCAATTCAATAAAATAGTCTGCTGCAAATAACAATAACTGTGGTAATGAAACTGTAGAATATGGACGACTGTAATAAATTAACTACTAAATTATTCAAAAAATATAAAACAGTTGGAATTAAAGTCAACACACAGTCTGTCAGTGCCAAATCTGAACCCTGCATGATCTGTGGTTTGACTGGTTGGCTCTCACTAGAGAGACCTGGGTACAAGTCCTCGTATTGGAAAATTTTATTTCTAAGCCCTTTTTCCAGTAACCGAACAATTTTACAGCAGGGAAAACATTTCTCAATTGTTTTATTCTTGTAGTAAATGGTTGGATATTCTAGGTGTGTTTGTCGTATCCCTTTCAAGAATTTTTTGTATATTTATTATTTAATTAAAAATCTGAATATATAAAAAATATTTACTACAGACCTTTCATACAAAATATATAAAGAATATCAACGATTTGTCATACATAATATATAAGGAATATATAAAGAATATCAACGACTATCAACACAAAATATATAAAGAATATCAACGATTTGTCATACAAAATATATAAATAATATCAACGATTTGTCATACAGACTTTTCATACAGAATATATAAAGAATATATGAAGAATATCAATGATTTGTCAACACATAATATATAAAGAATATCAATGATTTGTCATACATAATATATAAAGAATATCAACGATTCGTCAACACAGAATATATAGAGAATATAAACGATTTGTCATACAAAATATATAAATAATATCAACAAATTGTCATACAAAATTTTCATACACAAATTTGCATCCAGATCTTCTCTGTGGAGAAACAATAATGAAAATAAAACACAAATTGTGAGCCTCCTTCCTGTAGTTTTAGCCAGTTGTTGTGGCTAGCATCCTCATTGGGTGTTAAACATATAAGCCATCTGATTAGCGACTGGGAGATGGGAACTTTACTACTTCCTCCGATGAAGGATCATCGTTCACTTTTAAAGAAATCCAACTGCACTAAAGCACAAAAATGTCAGGCACGGTGGAAGGCATTACAAAAATTTATGATTAGAATCCACCTGAAGTTCCATAACTGAATATAAAAAGGAAAAAAAAATCGCCATCAAGGAATGAAGAAAACGTAGGCGGGAGTTACAAAAACGCAAGAAAGGTTTGAGTCTGGGGCTCATTATGGCCATGCGAAAGTTAGACAGTAACTCCAGAATTAAAAGATACAAAAAGATCTGATTATAACCACACAATCAATCATCCATAGATTAACCTATATAACAAACTAACACATAATTCAATCTTGTGAAAAAAAAAAAAACATTGAGTAAAATAAAATAAGGGTCAGAGACCCAAACACAATATTCCTCAGTAATAATAAAAACACAGTTATCCAAGTAATACTATAAACGTTGTAATAATCCCAAACAAGAACCGAAAACTACAATAAAACACAGTAATAAAACAAAGCTCAGAAACATAAATTTAGTTACCCTTTTTCAATTTCACACGACGCTTTATCGCCTAGATAAAAATTCATATGCATAAACTAAACAAGTCTTTTTCTTTTAACAACATGTACGCAAGCAAGCTTTCAAAAATAAAGAAATGTATGAACACGAAATTAAGATATTATTCAATAAAAATTATGCACATGCATACCATAGCCAAATGCGAAGAACCGAAAGTGACTGTCCCGTGCTCGCGCTTCGTCCAACTCTAACTTGTTGACCGATGAGACCTCACTGGTACCTCCCAGCTAATGCTAGGGGTACTCTTCTCCCCCATGATCCCCCCGAGCTGCAAAGGGGCCACACACAAGATACTAAAGAATTCTAGCACTCAGTTCGTCTCGCAAGGTCGAGCTACCACTCGTTACCTGAGATGGATATCCCAACTTCCACAAGAGAAAGTTCATTCAAGATGAAATTTGGAAGCATAACATTACGTAAGCCATATGTGATCCATACTCCTCCCCCGCCATCCTTTTATAGAGTTTCTTAGTCATTATTTTCTCAAACCCTCATTAGATTCATTTTTCATTTATTTAAATAGGAAAAACCTACCCCGTACACAAGTCGCCTGATACCCTAGTTGCACCTGAAAATCAATTTATTAATTAATTAAATTTGTCTATTTCTCACACCCACCTAAAATCGTTCATAAAACGCTCCTCGGTGTCCCATTATTCCCTTACAATTCTTAAATGACTTACGCCTTACTTAATTCCTAGTTGAGTTCATAAATATAAAGTTCTAAAGGATAGATTCCTTACTAAGTTAGACATTCCCCTTTTTCCTTAAGTTTCCCCTTTTCTTTAAGTTCCCCCCTTTTGCTTTTTTAACTAAAAGAAATAATCATATTTAGCAAGTGTAGAAAAAAAACCATTTATCCTTTTAATAAATTTAATCCTCGATTAAATTTTTTACTTTATAATTAAAGTTTGAATTTCTTTACCCCCTTGTTATATGTCTAAATCATTTTTGTTCAGAGGTTCTACTTAGACCTAGGTTTTAAATTCACTAGGCTTGGTGACATTTTTTAAGGAAAAATTTGTTATTAAACTTACTCATCACATCATTCATTTTAAGGCAGACTAGGTCCTAAGGAGGCATAGTTTTTTAGGCACTAGGTTTATTCACTTACCAATTAAAATCGCGATGTTCCCTTCAGGATGCACTACGTGCTCCATGGGCGCCACTCGCCTCTTGAATGAACTTTGTAGAAATCAAACCCCTAGAGTCAATACTCTGTCAGGTGATCTTGTGGAAGACTAAGGACCTCTAAGGAATAAGGACCCTGCCTTATTGTGTGCCCCTTAGAATCATTGTGAGCGACTATCACAGTCTTCCCTCATGACATCTTGGGTCTCTTAAACTAGGTAATTGTTAACCTACAGTTCAATCCATGGCAGGAGTGCTAGTAGGTTGTGGAAGGGTTGTTGCCACACCTCTCCCTTAATGTCACTGGTTGTCTTACTTGGCCCCTTTACTCAAAATGTGATTCTGGTCTACAAGCTATCGTCAGCTTGCATCCATCAACAAATCATGTCAGTGTTATAACCCTAATTTGCACCAGACATACTTACCTGGCATCAAGCCATTTCAGATTCCTTTTTTGCCAAAAAACTGCTAAACAAATCTTCTTAAAAACCTCTTTTATAAAGGCCCACACACCCTGCTCCATTATTGCACGCGTGTACACGCTAGCTGACCCAAAACAGCCCGCATGTACCTACAAAAACACGAAAAAAGGAAATTTGTTGATGGAACACACATATTTGGGTGAGTTAACTAAACATTCTGACCATGCATGGTCGAGGGTTCGACCAAATACCTAGCTTCTTCTAGCCTATAAAAGAAGGGTTAGGGGTCCCATTTGGAAGAGGAGAATCATAGTAAAGAAACTATACCCGATTGCGCATTCTCTTTGTTCCAACTGTTATCGGATAAATCGGTAGGTGAAGACACTAACTGATCTCCTTAGATCCACCTAGATCTAGAACAAAACACACCAGAACATGATGATTTCCTTAAGTTTTAAATATTGAATTTACTAACTAAAGAGGGATAGGTGACATACCATTTAAACGTCGCTTCCTCTCGCTATCGCCATCCTTGCTTCCTTCCAACGCTCATACAATGATGATCCTACAAAAGAAAGCAACCAACCAAAGTGATAGTAATAGCATAAACTCAATATAAACCTATGTATGTGATCAAGGAATCATACAATATAACACGACAAGATTTATAGGAAAGAATCATATTACTATATCATATTAAATGTGAAAGAGAGATTACAACCATGGCCTTCATGTCGTACGGTCCCTCCCAACTTTCCTTCGTTCCCCACACACTTCCATTCCAAGAATTCTGAGACCACAGATCTGATAATATTCACAATCTATCTTGACAAAGGAAAAACTCAAAGACACTCCAACCAGGCTAATAATTCCAAGCCAAATCCAACTTAGCCCTTCTCCATGAGAGCTCGTCTCCTTTTATAAGCTGAAGAGGATAAGGTGAGGAGGTTAGGATGATCCAACTAAATCATGAAAGAGAGTAAGATCCAAACCATTCGGATATCACCTCACCATGGAAGTTTCTCTTTCTAGAAGATTCGAGAAAATGCTTGTTTTTCCCACGTGTAAGCATTCTCGCACCCTGCCTATAGAGCAGACTGCGAACTCCTCACAACCTAGCTATGATACATCTTACGAGAATTAGGCATTCTCACATCCTAGCTATAATGCAACCTCCGTACTTCCTTTTTTATAGGGTTTTTACAAAGGAAAATGCAACTTCTTTTCTCAGAAAAATTTCTTCTCCCTTCCTTCTTCAGGAACTCAGGCCACTGACCCCTTCGAAGGAAACAGATAGTTTTACATCATTAAAGGTCATAGGTATGATGAAAATAATGTGTAACAGAGAGCCCCCCAAATTATGAAGTTAGAACAGAGTGATAGATGAAATACTTTGTCAAGTGTGTGTAGGGAACAAGGAACAATCGGTCGGAAACCTGCCAACAAACAAGGAAATACAGTACAATAATATATCATCACTGAGGTAGGCATTCCCATACTCAAAATACAAATGACTCAAAGCATAAATGCCGACATGGAAAGATCCATGTCAAGTAAGATAGGTCATGGCCACCAAACATACACTGTGGATCCATGCCAATATGACGCAAATCTGAACATAGCCACCAAAAATACACTATGGATCTATGTGTTAAAGATTCAAATTTGAACATAGCCACCAGACATACAATGTGGATCTATGCAACAATACAAAATGAATATACTCCAACGCAACCTGGATCTGTCAGAAAATATACAGGGTCTTCATCTCCACCACTCTATAGTACAAGTCTAACCATGTGAATACATGTGCTGAAGTCGAACATGGTAGAAACCACTTGATTACCAGTCATTAGTGTATACCGTTAACAAGTGTGAGGGAAATCACCATTAATTTCAATGACTCCCAAGGTACTCTGGTACAATCCAATGAATGTGAATCAATGAGCTGAGGTTGAACACTCGATGGAATCTCTCAATCAGGGGTCGATAATGAAAACCCACTATCCAAAGTGAGGAAACCTTCCATTGAGGCATGCAAGTTCCAAGGTACCAATTAGTTTCTAAGTCTCATTCCTAGATAATGAGTTGAAGTCGACAAGAAAAGACTTGTCATAGGAGGGCCTTAATGTATCCCACATCAATGACATGAAACAAGTAATAAGATTTGATGTAGATCAGAGTAACAAGTGATTCAGGACCGACTCAAGGATGGCTAATGCAATAGAAGGCTTTAAGGACTGTGAAAATGGTCAATGCAATAGAAGGCTTTTCGGGTTGGATATCTTTTTGAACATATTGACGACACAACAATTGTCTTGGAAACATTGACTCAACAATAGGGATCACATACCAATTTGTAATCTTATAAAGGAATATGATCAAGAGATGAGTGGATTTTCCAACCTAGACACAAAGCGAGTGAAAGGGTTTCATGTTCAAAAGAGACTCTTCCATGAAGTACAGGTTTAGATACATTTCTTTCCCAAATTTCCCCCCACCATTTTTGGCGAGTACCTCTTTATTTTTACACAAGCTTGAGGATGATAACATATGCTTGTTGATGTAATCTCATCCATTGGATGAGTCCCTCGGAGTATGTTTAATGAACCCTAGGAAGGATTGTTTCGGTCCTATATGGGCCTTTCAATGTTTGTTTTATGAGTCCAAAGAAAGAAAACTCAGGGTTTTTTCATGTTTATAGAGTCTAAAAAACACTTAAAGAGAACTCTCTCAGTTTCTTTTTTGTAAAGTAGTCTGATGAGACCGAAAAAGAGATAAACTATCTCTCAGCAGACGTTTTCTTCAAATACTTTAACGAGTGTGAAAAGAAAAAGATCGCTCGGCAATCTTTTCATGTTTAGAGAGTCTAAAAAGAGCTTAAAGGGAACTCCAGGGGGTTCCTTTTTCGTATAACCTTTACGAGTCCGAAAAAGTGATAAAAGTATACTTGGTTACATTCTCATTGATTTACGAGCACGAGAAAGAACAAAGACTAAGCTCGATAACTTATTCTCATGTATTTATGAGCATGAGAAAGAACAAAGACTAAGCTTAGGATTGTTTTCATTTTTACGCAAGCTTTAAAACAAAACAAAACTATGCTTGGGATAGATTTTAATTTTTACACAAGCTTAAAAACTAAACAAAACTATGCTTGGACCTAGTTTCATTTTTACACAATCTTGAACCGGAGGAAACTATGCTTGAGGTAGCTGGTTTCATTTTTACACAAGCTTGAACCATAGAAAACTATGCTTGCGACTTCCCAACACATGGTTGGTACTTAGCCCCAAGCTTAAGAAGCTAGTGGCTCTAACTTCAGCATGAAGTCTAGAGGCTGTAAGCAATGTTCCTGAAGCTTTGTTTCATCCAACTACAAAGATGAATGAAATGAAGCTTCAAATAATAGACGTAAGACTTGACTCAAATAGAGAGGGGGAAAATTATTTCATTTTTTAACGAGATTGACACAGAAACAAGAACTATGCTCGTAACCTCTATTTCATTTTTTAACGAGGTTGCCACAAAGATGAAAAAACTATCCTCGTAAGTGGTTTCATCTTTTAATGATCTTGAAATTAGAAAACTATGCCCATGGACCTCTATTTCATTTTTTAATGAGGCTTCCTCAGAGACGCAAAAACTATCCTCGAAAGTCTCTCTTCTTGATCATGGATTCCAAGAGGACAATGCTCTGGAATGACACCATTTCAAGGGACAAAACTCAGTCATGGCTTCCAAGAGGTCTTCACTGAAAGAAAGAAACACACTCTAGAAGGACACCATGTCGAGGGTCGCGACAAGAGCAAAGAGATCAGACTCTAAAAACCCTACTGAAGATATCAGCATGTCAACTACTAGATCTAAGTCATCAGAAGTTGAAGCCATGGGTGACAATGCCACATAATTGATCTGTGGCGGGGGTGATACCGTTTGCATATACAAACCGTTTAGGGAGGTAATCCAGTCAGGGTTGATGAATGAAAGTTGATCAACAGTCACAACTCGTTCATCGTGAGGGAAAATTATCACACGAAAAAGAGTAGACATAATAGCTTTCATGGCATAGACATAATCTCGCCCAAGGAGTAAAGCAAAATCCAAGGGGTCTTGGATGACCATGACATCAATGAAGACAATTTTCCCTCCCAATGTTACAGGAAACTGAGGAAGGGTCCCTAAAGGTTGACTAGTTCTTCTGTTAAATGATAACAGATTTTTTGTTACCAGTCCAAGCGGAGGATAACCCAAAGCTTCTCAAGCATTAGAGGACAAAATACTAACAGACAAAACTTCATCTATCTATCGACCACAAACCTATACTATAATCTAGAAAGGAATGTGAGAGGGAAGACGAGGTCTAGTTAGCACACCCCAATTAAAATGGATGGCCTCATTACTTGGAGGGGGTTTCATGGGAGGAGGAGGAATACCCCCCGACACGACATAGTCTGTATCAATGAGAAAAACGTGGGGAGTATCGGATTTACTTTCTAACGGGAGAGTAGGATCAATTGATGATGAGATCGGATCGACCACTTGGGTTGAATTCTCCAAGGGGAGAATGGGGTCGACAGGTGGAAATGGATCGACCACTTGGATGACACTCTCTAACGGGAGAGTGGGATCGACCGAGGATGAGATCGGATCAACCGCTTTAGTTTCACTCTCCGAGGGGAGAGCGGGATTGACTGAGGATGGTATCATATCAACCACTTTGTAAACTGGTTCAACTAAGGACATGACCAGATTGACGACATGATCAACCGGATTGATCGATGAAGGGACTAGAGTGATCACTCCATCAGCTATAGGGGGGTTCAGAGAAAGCTTACAGTAAGCAGCTGGAAGTTGAGGCTGTGAAATAATCATGTCTTCCAGTAATTTCGAGGCTTCGTCCATACGAGGGAAAAGGTGAGTTAGATGACTCCCTTTGCATAACATACATGGGAACTTGACTCTACTTTTCTTTTTCCCAACGGTATCATGACTAGTTGACGGGAGGTCATCAACATGTTGTTCAGAGGCTAATGACATGGGTTGGCGAGGATGTGTAGAACATGCTTCGATAACCTTGGGTAGACCAGGGAAATCCTTAAGAAGATGGCTACCCTTACAAAACCTACAAGGGTACTTGGGCTCACGAATTGTTTGGGTGATCTTGACATCATCAACACTCCCAGCACGATTAACAGTAACTGGTTGTTTTCCAACATGTTTAGTAGTGGTTGGAGGTTTTGATCCTTTCTCATTTTTCTTCTTCTTCTTCTTTCTTTTCTTCTTCTTCTTATTCAATGGGTTACTAGCTTCAGAGATTTCACTTGGTGAAGAAGATGAAACAAGA
>JASDQU010241201.1:118533-131342 GCA_032191745.1 Picea mariana
TCCTGCCTCATAAACTTATGTTAATGCCATGCTTCCTGAGTCTCATCATTTGTCATGTTGTTTTCCAAGGGAATTTTTTACCAAGCCTTATTCGGCCCCTCTACATTTTGTCTCTTTCCCTCATACCCGGCCATTCTGAATGTCCAATCAAGTCTTTGTTCGAAATCAATGAAGCCTTCAGTCTAATCATCAAGATTCTCTAGTCCATGAATGACAAGCTATCGAAGACCTCTGGGTAGTGAAGTCGTACACTTATATTACACTCCTACCCAAGTTTTGAAGATTTTGAATTTGTTTCTCGAGCTCTGAAGACCTCATCTCTAGCCATCAGGCCTTAGCAGCTTCTAAGAAGATGGATACTCTACACGTATATATTTTTTATTTCGAGATGTAGCTCCACTGTGTATTGTTCATGACTACATTTTATATAGTTATATGACATGGATCTACAGTGTATTTGATTGGTAGCCATGATTTTATTTTATCCCGAGCATGGGTATGCCCACCTCGGTGAGACAATTGTTATTTTTGTAGACGACACCTCTCAATTTTTGGTCCCTGAGCTCACTTGTTCGACACATTGGTGAAGATTGTTAATGTATTTCGGCCATCATATTCTCTTCTAACCTCACACATTAGGGGGCATCTGTTATAACCCTAATTTTCACCAGACATGCTTACCTGGCATCAAGCCATCTCAGATTCCTTCTTTGCCAAAACACTACTGAACAACTCTTTTTAAAAACTTCTTTTATAAAGGCCCACGCACCCTGCTCCATTACTACACATGTTTACATGTTAGCTAACCCAAAACAGCCCGCGTGTACCTACAAAAGAACAAAAAAAAGGAAAGTTGTTGACAGAACACACAGCTTTGGGTGAGTTAACTAAACCTTCCGGCCATGCATGGCCAAGGGTTTGACCAAATACCTAGCTTCTTCTAGCCTATAAAAGAAAGGTTAGGGGTCCCATTTGGAAGAGGAGAATCATAGTAAAGAAACTATACCCGATTGTGCATTCCCTTTGTCCCAAACCTTTATCCATCCTTGTGCAAAGAGAAATATAGAGCAAAGAAGTTGAAGGACATTTGAAGAGGAGCCCAGGACCAGGTTCGTGGAGCAGTGGCCAGCTTCATCATTGTAATTTGATTTGTTGAAGTTAATAATAAAGATGTATTTTTCCCGTCCCACCATATGAGGTTTTCATGATTTATTGCATACATATTGTTTGAATCTCTAACCCATTAATCTATATATCAAATGCATGTGGAGTTCTTTGTTTTTCTTATGTGAATGTAGGTCAGCCTTGGGAGGAGAGCTGCAGTCAAAGAGCAATCAAGCATGAAGAAGGATCAATATAAAACGCCCGAAATAATGTATGCTCACTTGATCTTCTTAACTACGTATTTTCTTAAGAATAATGGGGATTAGGTCTGGGATGACGGTAGAAAGTAGGAATCTTTAGGTATTTTCTACATGCATAATAAAACCTTAAGTGCTATTTCGTAGAGGGATTTCCCACTCACAACAGTCAGCAACAACAATCAACATCATAATATCTAATCATATGTACATATGTCACATCAACAACATTCAAACCCTAACAATCCACTCCCTAACTCAATCCACAATCCAAGGGGTTTCTTCGATGCCTCAACATCCTCAACTTCCAGAGTCCTACACACTTAGGAGAACCCAATCAATAGCACCTGTCGATGTAAACACAACAAAAATAACATATCATCAAATCCAGATTGTCTCATAATCATAATCCAAACGACCAATAGTATAATGACCTGGATCACATGCACGCAAGTGTCCTCAAATAATTATTCCACTCAGTGCATGCAAGAGAGGGATGTTACATACACCCTCTCTTGTTTTAAACTTCTTCCTGAAGTTTCATAGTATGTAAGTGGCGAAATAAAGTGTATCACAGTATCATACGTCTAGATATTGAACAAAAATGGGAACTGTTGACGCATATCATATGCGTCCTCCTAAGTTATCAAGCGTGGACTATAGTTGTCCCACTTGACCTTGAATTGATCTATTTTTCGACATCATAGCTTTTGAATGCGATGGTCTAGGATGCAGATTGGCTCCACCATGAGAACACCATTGATCCAAAAATATCTTTTAAATGACTATGGTTGAGTTATTTTGCATGTGTTCATTAACCAATTAAGGAAGCTTAAAGAAAGAGGAAGAAGATATAAGTTACCACCACCACATAATCATGTACAGAACTGAAATGAATAAATAAATAGTAGCAAACCATAACACCGATGTGATAACAGAATTCGGCAATCTCACCTACGTCTCCGGGCCTTTGTCTCAGTGGGTGAGGCTTATTTATTTTTGTTCAAAGATCAATAAGTAAATCACAACAGTGCCAAAAGGTTAAAAAAATGATCTGGTATTTTTCTCCCAGATCTTAAGAACCCAACAGAAGAAACGACACTCAAATCGGATGACCGGAGCTCCCAAAAATGGCCCACAAAGGTGCGCTCCTCAACAACTTCCCTACATAAAAAATGGCTTTGGCTTGGCTTTCCTTCAGCATAACTTTGTTCTGAATCTCCTCCATGGCCTCAAGAATTCCTGTTTTATATAGATCTGAATTTTTTTATCCTCTCCCAACTTCCTCCCAAGATCTGGCCTCAAAAAGGGCCCAATATCACCCACAATTGGGCAAAAATCTCCAATTACAGGCATAAAATCAAATAAAATCCACTACTATATTGTAAAAACACCCACCTGTGTATAGAAATCAATTTTATCCCCCTAGGTTTTGGTGTGCGCTATATTTTAGGGTCACATGGCATAAAGGTGGCCAAGAGCCAGCCCAATGGGCTACGCACTGGCCCCTAACCCGTAAACAATGGTCATGTGGTGTTGGAACATAGGATCGCGCCCACAAAATATGCATCCAAACCACGGTCACCACCCCGGAACATATAGAGGACCGGTGCTTAAAATCCATGCACTAAGGTTAGGTAGTGATGCCCACGCCCTATCTACTATGGTCATATGTATTATATTAGAACCTAAGCCCCAGCCCCCTTCCGCCTCCAATTAACATTTATACATTTTTTATAATATAAAGTGGGTTACATATAACAAGCACCAAAAGTGGCACACTGGTTATTGGAAATTTCTCAAGCCATTTCTCACCAGTAGGTCATGGGTTTGAATCCCATGAACTCAAAAACTTTTAACCAACCATCAAATGATAGGGTTCCACATGGCAACCCATGTCTGGACCACGTGGCACCTCTTCATTTGCCCAAAAAATGCCACTTGTCAACATCTGAATGGACCTATCATCTACCCAGTCAACCTGTTGCTCTGTTTCCATGTGTCTCAATACTACGTCATCATGATGATATTAGTATGATGTCATGCTGGCATCAACATTGACTTTTTTCCTGGTGACTTTATGCTTGTTTGGAAAAACGAAGAGAACGTGATATCTGGAGCATACAAGAGCGTTGGGTTCGTATTGATAAGGTACATGCACAAGTCCGTGTCGAAGCCATTCTGAGAACATTGATTTTTAGGCCTTTCTGAGCCCTATCAGGCTCCTGGATCTGATTCTAGATCACACCTCCCCACTAAAGGACCTTTTGGTCCATAAAAGGTTGCCGACTAGTCAAAAATCTTGGGATAGACCACCGGGCTTGATCTCTGTCTATGAACTCTGTCCTGTGCACCTGTCTCATCAAGATCAACTATAAAACAATCATGACAAATGACATCATATCGTTATCCATTTGAACCCTGTCACATCTTACTAAAGCTACTATCATCCATGTACACAAGATTACTAATGATAGCATCAAAAATACATGTGCAAATGTGTTGATATATTTGTAATATTTGCATGACATGAGCTTGTCTTGAAGCAACTTGTGATTGATTTTCCATTCAACAATCATTTCCTGTTCTTGCTTAAGATCGATTAATTCATTTGAAACAATTATTGGTTTGTTACTTGCTTGAAATGCGTTCTTTAATTGTTCCATAGTTTGAAGAGTTTTATTTTCCTTTACATGATGAGCATGAACCACATAATCTTGACCTTCTTTGGTTAATTGATATTGATTCTTTGTCCTGTAGAAGATTTCTTTACGAACATATAAATATGGACTACCTAATACCATTCCACATTCACTTAGTGGCGCTACATCACATGTTACCTCGTCCACATACTTAGATGAAATTGCAAATTTGATTGTGCAATGCTTTGTTATGTGCATTTGATGATGGTTCCTTATCCATTTAAGCGTGTATGGCTTATGATGTTCATGTGTTTTTAATCCCAATTGCTTAACCAATTCTTTGGAAATTAGATCAGATTGAGATCCACTGTCAATTAATGTATCAACCTTAGTGTGTCGTATGATGACCCTGATCTGAAACAAGTTACTTTTATAATCAATTCCTTCACCATTTTTACCTGTCATACCAATCAATGAGACCTTTTATTCATCATAGGAATCCGATCCCAAGTCTGTCAGTCATGTTGTCACTGCAACTGTTTGCCTCCCTTTCTTTTCCTTGAACCACTTTGGCCTCTTCTAAGGATGCAACTGCCAACAACGGTCCTCATCATGCCCCTCTTTCTTGCAATGCTTGCAAGAGGGTTTCTTGTCTTTCATCGTCACTGCATTTGACTTCTTTCCATGCCATTTCCTTTTGTCCTCTTTCTTTGAAGACGATTCCCCTGATACACTTTTTTTTCCTGCTTCAATGTATGTTGCTTGAATACAAACCTCATCAAGGTTAGTTGGTCCAAACAGGAATACAATGTTTCTAATGTGTGCAGGTAAACCTCCTATATACTTCATAATGGTTTCTTGTGTATGTAAAGGAATATCTAACATCAATTCCATTTTTCGAAAGCCATCTGTGTATTCTTTCATTGTTTGTCATTTTCTTCATTTTAAAGCTTGCCATTCAATTAACACTTTCTCTTTATAACCCAAAGGATAGAATTACTTCCTAAGTCTAGAAATGAAACTTTTCCATGATGGAAATACATTACCCACTTGTTGCATGCCATTTTGCAACTTTCTTTGCCACCATATGAGTGTTGTGTCTGCAAGTCTCAATGATTCCAACCTAATTTGTGTGGCATCATCCTTGATCTGTTGCACACTGCAATAGAACTCCATCTTTCTGACCCAATTGTCAAGTCTCTCTGCATTAAATTCACCATCATATATCGGTAACTCAAATTTAACATCAAGTTTTAATAATAGCATTCCATTCTTATGTTTATGAACATGTTTCCTTGCATTGGATTTAGAACTTGAACTTGAAGAAGAAGGAGAAGAAGGAGGTGATTATGGAGGTGAAGGAGGAATATGAGGAGGATCCTCTCCTTCTTAATTTTTTTCTTTTGAATATTCACCCATATTTGGTCTTTTCCATTCAAATTAATCCTCGTACAAAACCTTCATCATCTCCGACATGGCAAAGAAATTTTTTCGAAACTCTTTCTCATCCTGAGAAAGTCCCTCTTTCGATGCCATCCTATCGATGTGAGAAGTTCTATTTCTCAATCCAATTAAAGGATTATCTGCAACAATATCACCTTAACCACGATGTATATTTTCCCTGGGTCACTTGCAAAACTCAAATCCAAACATCAACTAGCTCTGATACCACTTGATCTGAAAAGATCTTTTAAATGATTATGGTTGAGTTATTTTGCATGTGTTCATTAACCAATTAAGGAAGATTAAAGAAAGAGGAAGAAGATATAAGAAGTTATAAAAAACACATAATCATTTACAGAACTTAAATGAAGCAATAAACAACAACAAACCATAATACCAATGTGATAATGAAGTTTGACAATCTCGCCTACGTCTTCAAGCCTTTGTCTCAGTGGGTTAGGCTTATTTATTTTTCTTCAAATCTCAATAAGTACATCAGAGCAGTGCCAAAAGGTTACAAAAATAATATGGTCTTGTTATCCCAGATTTTAATAACCCAATAGAAGAAACAAAACTCAAATCGGATGATCGGAGCTCCCAGAAATGGCCCGCAAAGGTGTTCTCCTCAACAACTTCCCTGCATAAAAAATGGCTTTGGCTTGGCTTTCCTTCTGTATAACTCTACTTTGAATCTCATCCATGGCCTCAAGAAGTTCTGGTTTATAAATATATAAATTTTTTTATCTTCTCCCAACTTCCTCTCAATATCTGGCCACAAAAAGGGCCCAATATCCCCCAAAATTGGGCAAAAATCTCCAATTACAGGCATAAAATCAAATAAAATCCACTACTATATGGTAAAAAAACCCACCTTTGTATAAAAATCAATTTTTTCCCCCTAGGGCTGGGAACATGATCCATTTTAGGGTCACATGGCATAAAGGTGGCCAAGATCCAACCCAAAGGGCTACACTGGCCCCTAGCCCATAAACAATGGTCATGTGGTGTTGGAACATAGGACCGCGCCCACAAAATATGCACCCAAAACACGGTCACCGCCCCAGAGCATTTGGAGGAACAATGCTTAAAATACGCACACTGGAGGTTAGGTAGTGGTGCCTGCTGCTTATCCATTTTGGTCATATGTATTATAATAGAACCCACGGGTTGGGGCTTAGCCCCAACACCCTTCCACCTCCAATTAACATTTATACACTTTTTATAATGTAATGTGGGTTACATATAACACGCACCAAAAGGGGCGCGTTGGTTATTGGACCTTTTCCAAGGGATTGATCTACCAACAAGTCATGGGTTCGAATACTATGAACTCCAAAACTTTTAACCAACCATCAAATGATAGGGTGCCACGTGGCAGCCCACATCTAGGCCACATGGCACCTCTTCATTTGCCTAAAAAGTGTCACTTGTCAACATCTGAATGGACCTGTCATCAACCCAATCAACCTGTTGTTTTTATTCCATGTGTCTCAATGCTACATCATCATGATAATGTGATCATGACATCATGCTGATGTCATCATTGACTTTTGGCCTATTGACTTTTTGCATGTTTGGAAAAATGAACAAGATGTGATATCTGGAGCATATGACATCTGTTTCATCCTGTTCAAGTTGCGTTGGGTTAGTATCAATGAGGCCTACTTACACGTATGTTTTGAAACCATTATGAGAACATTTATTTTTAGGCCTTTATGAGCCCTATCAGGCTTCTGGATCTGATTCTGGATCAACCATCGTCCGATACCTACAAGGAACTCATGTCAATAACATGTGTGGGATCATTAACATAATGTCTCAAAACAGATACATGAAAAACATCGTGCATACACCTCAAAGAATCAGGCAAGGCTAGTCAATAGCCCACAGGCCCCTTCTTTTCCACAATCTTGAAAGGTCCCACGAACCTAGGAGAGAGTTTAGCACCCTTTCCAAAATTGATCAAACTCTTATGCGATTTCACCCACAAGAAGAATCGATCACCAAATGCATAACTATGATTGACATGACGCGCATCGTCATAACTCTTTTGTCGATTATGTGCTTCCTTTATCCTTTGTCTTATGGTTTACATTTGGTATTCCATTTCTTGGATCACTTCAGGTACCACCAGGTCACTATCCTCAAGTCAATCCCAACTCAAAGGCATATAACATGGTCTCCCGTAAAGAAACTTGAAAGGAACCATCTTAATGGTGCTTTAATAACTGTTCTTATATGCAAACTCTACCAGTGGAAAGAATTCTTCCCAATGCTTATGTTGGTCCATCACGTACATACACAACATATCCTCCAAGATTTCGTTTTTTCATTCGGTCTGCCCATCTATATCCAAGTGATACGCCATACTAAAGTTAAGTTTGTTTCCCAAGGCCTCTTGGAAACTAGTCCAAAATTGTCCTGTAAACATTGATCCTCTATTGAATATAATCCTCTTAGGCACGCCATGCAACCTCACAATCTCACAAATCAAAACTCTAGCTATGTCAGGTGCCTGATACATCGTATGCACCATAATAAAATGAGAACTCTTCGTCTGAGTGTTGACTACCACAAAAATTGAGTCGTGTCTCCTTGCCTTCAATGGTAATCCAACAATGAAATCCATCAAAATGACCTCCCATTTCAATATTGAAATAGCGTGTGGCTGTAGTAATCCTTTCGAATGTCTATGTTTAGCCTTCACCTACTGACATGCTAGACATCTTGCCATGTATTTGACTATGTATTCCTTCATTCCTTTCCAAAAGAGTAAGGGTTTAAGGTATGCCCTCATCTTCGTGACTCCAGGATGAGCCATATATACTGCTCTATGCTCCTCATTTAGGATCAAACTCCTTAACTCTTGGGATGTACGTAAATTCAATTTTTAAATCTCAATAATCCATCGTTGTCCATAGTAAATCCCTCAAATTTTGGTACCATTATTGTGTTTTATTCGATAAAATCCTTGACCTCTTTGTACCAGTCATCGTCACACTGTAAAGTTAGAGTCTTTTCACATATATTCGTTTGAAGAGGCATCACCGAAAATATGTTTGGTCTCCGACTCAACGTATCAACCACTTTGTTCACTGTTCCTTTTATGTAAGTAATCTCGAAATTGTACTTGCTAAGAAATTCCGACCAACATTGTTGTCGCGCATTCAAGTCACTTTGCGTAAAGATGTGTTGTAGTCCAAAGTGGTCCATTTTTAGCTCAAATTTTCATCCAATAAGGTAGTGTCTCCAAACTCTCAAAGGCATAAACAATGGCTAACAACTCCAAATCCTATGTTGCATAGTTCTCCTCATGCCTTCTCAACTTTCTTGAGATTTAATCGATCACTCGACTGTCTTGCATCAAGACTCCGCCTAAGCCTTCTTTGGATGTGTCAATGCATACCAAGAAGTCTGTGTCCATGTCAGGGACCTTTAGTATCAGTTTTGTCATCAACAACTCCTTGAGCCTCCGAAATTATTTCACGCATTTCTTGGTCCAAACAAACATTTTGTTCTTCTTCTGCAAATCCGTAATCGGATTTGCTATCTTTGAAAAACCCTTGACGAACCGTCAATAATATCCCACTAAACCCATGAAGCTATGCACTTCAGGGACATTCCTCAGTGTAGGCCATTCCATAATATCCTCGACCTTTACTAGATCCACAATGATACCTTCACCGAAGATGACATGCCCTAAGTAATGAATCTTCGATTGAAAAAACGAGCATTTTGAAATCCTCCCAAACAATTTGTTCTCTCATAGACATTGTAGTACCAGGCGCAAATTCTCATCATGCTCCTCCATAGACCGAGAATATATCAAAATATCGTCAATGAATACTTTGACAAACTTGTCCAATTATTCATCAAACTCATAAATACCCCTGGGTGTTCGCCATTCCAAACGGTAAAACGATAAACTCCTAATGTCCAAACCTCATCTTAAAGGAGGTATTAAGGATGTCATCCTCCTTTATGCGTAACTGGTGATACCCTGATCTCAAGTCGATCTTTGAAAACACTGTCGCACCTTTCATCTAATCAAAATTTTCATCAATCCTTGGCAACGGATAGTGATTCTTGATCATTTCCTTGTTCAATTGAAGGTATTCAATGCAAAGTCTCCATAGCCCATCCTTCTTCCATATGAAAATATCAGGCGCACCCCACAGTGACACACTTGGACGAATAAGTCCTAGGTCCAAAAAATCCTTCAGTTCCATTTTCAACTCCTGTAATTCTGGGGTCGAAATATGATAAGGAGTTCTTTCTATGGGTTTAATTCCCTGTTTTAGTTCCATGGTAAGTTCTAATTCCCTATCAGGCAGAAACCCTGGTAACTCCTCTGGGAAGACATCTGCAAATTCTCGTACTACCGAAAGGTTTTCTAGTGTTTCTACCACGCCATTTTCATTTAATGCAAGGATCGCATAAATCTTGCATCCCTTACGCATGCTCTTATGTAGCTACAAGGAAGAGATGAACCTCAGGGAAACTCCCTGGTTCCAACCTACAATCATGAGTCTTTGTCCCTAATCATCGACCAAGCTCAACCATTTCTTCTTATAGTTGAGTATCACCTCATGCGATTCCAACCAGTCCATACTGATGACGATGTCATAAGACCCTAAGATCATGACGTACAGTTTGGCCCTTGTGAAAAACTCTCCTAGGTTAAGGCTACAACCCGTAACCTTCCCTACAACCTTTTGTTTGTCTCTCGAAGCCATTTATACAAAGATAAACTCATCCTGTTTGACTACCTTTACCTTAATTCTTTTTGGCACTACACCAGAAACACAAATCTTTGTAGCACCTAGATCTATCAAAATACTAAGGGTCTGGTCAGCGATGGTACCTAATGTCTCGAGCACGGTCAAATGGTGTTATGCCTGGCAGTTATTCACCATTGCATGAATCTGATGGCCCTTGCCCAAATCTCCCACGGTAGTTGGTTTGGCTGATCCATATGCTCTGGTCCTCTCTATATGTCCAACACTCTTTCTTCGGTCCCATACTCCTAGTACCTGAAGCAGAATTTGACGGCCCACCAGCCTGGAATCCATGTTTGTTCTATTGAATAGCCCTAAAATGTTGTAGTTGTGGTCGACATTGTTGTAGTGCTTTGTAAGCAGTCTGTTGTTGAGGCGTTGGAGTCCATTTTTGAGGCACTGGTTGTCGAGGTGTAGTGAAAGTGAATCCTCTCTGAAAGCCACGATATCTTGGTGAATTTCTAGTTTGTGTCTGATGTTGATGTGCACTAGATGACGCATGTCCCGCTCATCTCACTAGATTCTTTCTCTGGCCCTCACTGATAAGCTCCTCCTCTGCTATGAGGGCCTTCTGAATAACATCATGCAAGATTTGAGGCATCAGAATCCTAACCTTTGCATGAATGCTGACATTAAGAAAAAACACAAACTTATTGACCTTAAGTTTCTCTGTATTCAGGTGAGGAGCATATCGAAGAAGCTCTGTGAAACATGACTTGTACTCAAGCACTATATGACCGCCCTATCACAAGGCGTTGAACTCATTGAGATGACACTCAATGAATTCCTTAGATAGAAACCTCTCTCAGAACTGTTCCTCGAACAATTCCCATGACATGTCTTCAGAGACCATGTTCAATTGTGGCAGGAGCCTCTTCCACCATACAAGAGCGCTCCCCTTTAGTTGAAAGACCTCTATGAGGACCTTCATGTTGGAGGGATAGTCAGGAAGTGAAAATCACATTGTCATATTCACCAACCATGCCTCGGAGGCTGCGTAATCTGAGGCACCAAAGAACTCGAGAAATTTGACCTTCTCGAGGTCACGATGAATGCTACCAGTACCGACCAGAGCATGCGGTGGACCCTCAAGAGGTGTTGACACCCTGGCCGCATCTCTATCCAAACGGCTAATCAATGCCTTAGACATCCTATGCGAGTTCATCATCAGCCCAACCACATCACCCACAACTATATGTTCCTACCCGACAACCTCTTTGTCTCCCTAGGGGTTAGACCCCTCAGGCGTGGATTCTATAGGGGGCGTCACGCCTCCTCCCCTAGAACCTTGTTGTCTACCTCCGAAACGTCCTCTAACCATGATTGCCTGCATGAATACAATTCAATTTAATTAGGAACATTATAATCGAATATCTAATCAACGGAAGCTGTAGTGATCCCAAGTCATGGGTTGAACTGGCTCTGATACCATATGTAATGACCCCCGTCATTACCACAACAAGTGACGCATAACCAATGCAACATGTAATATTTATTTTGAAACAGGAAAGTAACAATTCAACAGTCACTCAACGCAACTCGACGACGAACACATAGCACACAATTTAGGAAACAGAAAAACATAATGACCTAGCACACTAGCACATCAAGAAGATAGAAGCAACATATGACAATCAATCAGATGAAAAATAAAAATGACTACCCGCCCGTCCTACCCTACAAGGTTAGGACCTCCAAGACACAGAAGAAAACACTCAAGACCAGGTTCCCATCAATTTTGACCATTTAAGGTCTCAAGGCTGGATATTTTTCTGAGGAACAAGGAGGTGTCTACATCCCTCCTAACACAAGTAGGACAAGGCTGACTAAGCTAACTGCCAACATCAGATCAACCAACACAAACAACATCAATGACACAAGTGACTAGAACCCTTATGGTGAGTGAGAAACAAACACAATAAACATTACAGGACAAAGTACCAACATAAAAAACAACAACCACTTCACCCTATATGGGGAGAACATGACCCAGTTAGGTTTCAAATGCGCTTATCTATCAATGTGCGCAACGAGTCCTTTTAGGGAATCATGTCGCCACATTGCGACAAGCGCACTAGTATTCCAAGAGCAAACGTAAAATCTCTAAACCATCAACGAGTACCTAATATCAAACCTTTTTGAAATCCAGTTTTCACTGACATACTGTAATATCCCTCGACCGAACCCAATTTCAAATGTAATATAAATATAATTAAGCTAGTGAGCTATTTTTTCCTCATTTGGTAATGCACATCATGTGGCATAGTGCGTGCATGAACTACGTAGTAAAATGATGTAGTATGCACAGTGTAGGATATTGCGTGCAGTAACTAAGGTGCACGCAGTATGGAGGACAATGAGCCTTGTGTATAGGATATGTATTATAGGCTGGTGAGCCGGTTACTATAAGTTGGGATTCTTATGTTTTGGTATTAGGCCGGAACGCCTAGATGTCAAGGGCCAATGCACCTACTTTGTACATGACTCATGATTAATGTAAATAGATCATTGCACACAAACCAACCATGATAAAAGAGATGGGGGACTGAACTTCACCAGTTAGGGAAAGGGAGGGCCAAAAGTCA
>JASDQU010241201.1:131461-155352 GCA_032191745.1 Picea mariana
GGGGGGGGGATGTTTTTACCAGACCAGAGCCTGAGCATCATTCTTACCATCACTTTCACAAAGAGTTCATAGTGGTTCCTATACACACTCAGTTATCCTTTCAATGCTTCCATGACCATTTTCACTCATGCATTCTATTATCCTTGAGACAACCATTTCACCATTCTAGAGCCTGTTCCCATACATCCTTTTGGTTGGTGTACCTAGTTAGCTTGTAGAAGGATTGAAAAAGCGGGTTGTTAGGTCCGTGAGGAGTTCTATAAGCGAGATAATTACTGGGGATTGATTCCCGAAGGTGCTAAACTACAGCTACAACACTCTGAGAATTCTGGTCCGGCCTGTTGTTGAAGCCCTAGAAAGGAAGTGGGGCAGCCGAGGGACTGTTGAGAAGAGAAGGGGCACACTTCCTTGGGTGGGGCAGGCATGTGGGGAATGAGAGGTTGTAGGGTGTTATTTGAGTGAGCACCTGAGACGGAGTCTTTCCTATTGTCCTCGAGCCTTAGCCTAGATAGGATCCCTTTACCCTGAGTGGAGTTCAGTCCAAGCTTGGAGGTGACTCACTATTGAGAGTGATGAATAATGTAGTCTATGGCTGGGAGGTTCGTGGATAGTCTATAAGCAGTTGGTGACAGTATTTCTAAGATAAGTACCAATTGCATGATAAAAAGATATGTTGTTTTGTTATTTAAATGCCTATGTTACGATTTTAGCATATATGTGATTATGATTGCTTGTGTGCTTATGGGTAATTTCCTGAAAATGATGCATATCTGTAGTTACTATTATTTCCATATAAAATTTGTATGTTACAGAAAGAAAATTGATGTTTAACTTTAAAGCTTCCCCAAGAATGTTGTATGTATATGTTCTAGCTACATGCAGTAAAAAGAGTAAATATAGGTGGCATAACTCAGTTGATTACTGAGAATGTTACCAACTAGTATCAGACCATGAGTGGTTTCTCTGGAGTGGCGCACTCCAGCCTGAGGTTGGTCGGGGGAATGTTACAAATTGGTATCTGAGCTTCAGTTCAACGCTGAGCTTGGATGGGCTAGAGGGGTACAGTTGAAGCGCATATTCACAGAAAAGTTACTTCAAAGTGAGCAAGATTGGAGTCACATTGTGTCCTTGGAAAAGGTTGGCGTACTGGCGTGTGTGGTAAATTTTTACATCACGTGGGAAAACGTTGCCATGCCAGTGTGCACGGTAAATTGTGGTGTCGCGCAGAAGATTATTATCTATAGATGCATGCGTTGAATTTAACCTTGCGCAGTGAGCACACACATAGTAAGGTGCGCATGGGGTGCACAAGTATTGCTTAACGTAGAGGAGTTTGGTTGATACACGCATAAGTATGAGTATAAGTTGTGTCATGACAGTGTATTAAGTAGTGTGTGTAGATATTTGGGCGCGATGGAATATGTTGAACTTGACACGGTGCATGCATAGGATGAAAATGCATGTGGAATATTGGTGTGCGATATCAAAACTGTGTGCAATAGGTATTGGCGCACGGTGCCAAAGTAGTGCGCGTAAGTACTCGGTGCGACGAAGAAGAAATGCACAGTAGATTTAGGTGCATGTAAAAGCATTTTACCTTATGATATTGCTATGCATGTTAAATATAAATGAACGGGTCAAAGTTTAGTGCGCACGAAGTTGCTTGGAAGGCGATGAGTCTAAGTTTAAATTGCATAATAATAAAGGAAAAAGAAACACACAACTGCATCGATGCATTAATTAATTAAAAAGAATTCCAAACTTTAATTTCCTCTGATTTAGACAAATGAAAATAAAATATAAGATTACAAGAAAAACTTACTATAAAAGAGAACAAGATTCATAACATTACCAGTTAGAAATTGTAATAAAACAGTCTAAAATCCGTTTTTGTATTTATATAATTGTAATAATTACAAAATTACAAAAACAGGATGACAACAGTTAGCCTGTTGAAAAAGGGTCATTTAAGAACATGCCTATCATCTATGGTACTCTTTACCTCCGCTACTGGTTGTTCAAAATTCACTAAGACATGCTTATTTTAGTTGAACACTTACTTGAGCTTAGTGATCTCCACCTTTAAAGAAGAGTCTAACTAGACCGGTTGATTCTCTCCAATACTTTCGGCCACTTCAGCCATAGATTCCTCCTTTTCTTCTTAGCGGCTGGCTTGTTAATGACTAAATCCTTTATAATGGGATTCATCTTGGCTTCTAATCGCGAGTCTATAGCCAACTTTGTGTGGAACTTAGTCGCTAAAATGTGCGGAAGGACCCTTTCCTCTTTACTCATAGGAAAGTCTATCATGTTGCTCGAATAACCAATCTCACTCGACTTAGGCTTGTCTGTGTATCTCAAGTTGGGGATAATGAAATGTGTCTTTACAGAGAGCAGGAAGTCGAATAGTTTGGAGATTACTTCAGTTATGGATACACAAATATCTTTATACATGGGGAGTGGTAATTATAGAACTCCATTTATGAAGCACAGACGGATTAAGTACAAGAGAGTTGGGTTGCCATTCTTGGCCAATCCATTTCGAATGATTAGCTTTTGAGTTCATTACATGGTGGCGTTCAGCTAACGTCACATGGATACAAAGTACCGAATGAGTGAAGCAAGGTGATCTGAATAGCCGTCGCTTGCTCCACAAGTAGTGGATTTGACATATTGAGACACGTGATACCGCGTCTTGGAAAAAGTGGTTTCGGCAAACCACCTTCTTGCTCAAGTGTATCTCTGAAGGCACTGCGCATTTGTGTTTTTCGAGACTTGGGTCTTATCTAGAATTTCCATGGTGATAACACTAGGAAATCGGGAGAGATAATTCTGATGTGTATACAGGATCAAAAGGTGCTTATTCCCATGAATTGTTGAAATTTAGCCCGATAAGTTGCGATGGCTGCACATTTTGCAGAATTAACAACAACTCAATCAGATCAGACCAACGCGGAGTCCATAAGAATGGAAGAAGCACAGGGGAATTATAGTCAGCAAAATGAGAGCAGAGGGGTGGATATTCATTTGGGCATGGAAAGAACGAACTCCAACGGACATGGAGAATAAAGAAATGAAGATATGAATATCGATGAGACCATTAAGAATTTGCAAAAGGATGTCCAAAGCCATAAATATGATAATGAAAGGCTTATGAAAGCCAAAGAGCAGCAGGATGACTTCAACATGAAGCTATTGGAGAGTTTGAACAGAATAGAACAAAAATTGGTTAAGGAGCGTGACTCAAGTAAATCTGAGAGTTACAAATCTTCAGAGGAGAAAGGAAAAGTAAAAAGTGCTAGTAGACATCACCATCATTCCGAAAGGCGTTCCAATAAGAGAGTAGGAAACAACTCTAGTCTATCCCCTATCATAAGGTATAAGAGATATTGGGTGGATGAGCTGCAAGGAGAAATGAACAAAATCAAACCTCCTACATTTGATGGTGAGCACAACAAGGATGAAGATGCAGAAACATGGTTGCTAGGCATGAGGAAATATTTTCAATTGCATAATTATTCTTCTCATGCAAAAGCTAGAATCGCTATCTATCAACTCAAAGAAAAGGCCTCCATGTAGTGGGATCAACTTGTGCAGGTGCAACACATTGTAAAGAAAAGTGTTACTTGGAAGGAATTCAAGAAGTATTTTGAGAAGAAGTACTTAACTAAAAGGTACTATGACAAGAAAATGAAAGAGTTCTTTGAACTTAAGCTTGTAAGTACAACCATAGATGAATATGAGAGAAGGTTTATTGAACTGCAGAAGTATGTCTCTTTCATTAAGGATGAGACAATCAAGATTCAAAGGTATTTAAGTGGATTTCCATCGTTCACCAGTGACAAAATATAGTATGATGATCCCAAGACATTAGAAGAGACCATAAGTAGAGCTAAATTCTTATATGATTAGTAGAAAGCAAAGCCAGCTTTCCAAAAGGCTTGGGAAGACAATAAGAAATTCAATATGGATCAGAGAAAGAAAGGATATAAGCCACCGTTCTTTGGAAATAATCCACAAGGGCAGAAAATTAATAAAGAACCCAGAGTGATTGACACAGGGAGTCAAGGGCTAAGGAAACCACCTATGCAATGTTGGGGTTGTAAATGGGACCATAGGTTCAAAGATTGTCCTCACAAAGGTGAAAAAAAAGTAGGGTTGTTCACAATGTACAACGGGATGAGACAGTAGAGGACATGGGTAGATATGTGCCAAGGATTTATGTAGCCCTAGACAACAAGTAAGAAGAGTATTAGTCCCACATGATTGAAGTGGAAGGTATGATCAACAACCAAACCCTTGCTATTTTAATTGATTCAGGAGCTAGTCATAGTTATATAGACCCTAATATGGTGGAAAGTTTTCAATTGCCAAGAAGAAAGCATGGCAAATCCTGGTTGGTGCAAATGTCTATAGGAGCCAGAAGAAAATTTGATGATATGGTTAATTCATGCCTCATAGACATGAATGGAATGAACACCAAGGCAGATTTGAACATCTTGCCTTTAGGTTCCTATGACTGTCTAATTGGGATGGATTGGTTGGACCAACACCACACTCTCTTAGATTGTCACAACAAAGAATTTACTTGCCTGAATGAGGAAGGGAAACTAAGGAAGGTACAAGGAATTCCCAGGGCAGTAACCATTAGAGAAATTTCAGCATTGCAATTGAAGAAATGTTACAGGAAAGGATGTCAAATATTTGTGGCTCATTTGGAAGAGACACCTAAAGATAAGGTGATAAATTTGGAAGATTATGAAGTCCTGGATGATTTTGAGGATGTATTCAAGGAGGTCCTGGAATACCCCCAAGGAGAGACATTGATTTCTCTATAAATTTGATGCCTGGAGCAGCGCTAGTATCAAAGACTCCTTACAGAATGAGTACACCCGAATTGAAGGAGTTGCAAATGCATCTTGAAGAATTTTTTAAGAAGGGGTATATATGCCCAAGCGTGTCACCTTGGGGTGTCCCAGTCTTACTTGTGAGAAAGAAGGATGGAACACTAAGGTTGTGAATTGACTTCAGAAAGTTGAATAAAGTGACTATTAAGAACACGTATCCTCTACCAAGGATTGGTGACCTCTTTGATCAATTGAAGGATGCAAAGATATTTTGAAAGATAGATCTCAGATCAGGATACCATTAGGTAAGAATTAAAAAAGAATATATTAGCAATATTTCCTTCAGGACAAGGTATGGTCATTATGAGTTCATAGTGGTACGAATTGGGTTGTCAAATGCACCAGTTGTTTTCATGTGCTTATTGAATGGTGTTTTCTGAGAGTATTTGGATAGGTTTTTCATTGTCTTTTCGGATGACATTATTATATATTCCAAGTCAAAGGAAGAGCATGAATATCATTTGAGGATGGTGTTGCAAGTATTAAGGGAACAACAATTATATGCCAAATTGAGCAAGTGCTCATTTTATCAGAAATAGATTCATTATTTGGGGCATATCATTTCTAAGGATGGGGTAGCAGTGGATCCTGAGAAGATAGAGGCCATTAAAGAATGGTCATCACCGAAGAATGTGAAAGAGGTGAGATCATTCATGAGTCTTGCAGGTTACTACAGAAGATTTATTGAAGGATTCTCAAAGATTGCACATCTAATAACTTCCTTGCAAAGGAAGGGGGTGAAGTTTCAGTGGACATTGGATTGTGAAAGAAGTTTCCAACACTTGAAACAATTATTGACAAGTGCTCCAATATTGAGGATCGCAGACCCAGAAGAAGACTTCATCGTATGCACTGATGCATGTAATAAAGAACTTGGTGGAGTCCTCAGTCAAAATGGGTTTGTCATATGTTACGAATCAAGGAAGTTGAAGGATTATGAAAGAAACTATGCCACTCACGATTTGGATTTGGTAGCCATAGTGCATGCCTTGAGGAAATGGAGACACTACCTCATGGGAAAGAGGTTTGAACTAAGAACAGACCACAATGGTCTGAAATATTTATTTGATTAGCCAAATCTAAATGATAGACAAAGCAGATGGTTGGAATTTCTAAGTGAATATGATTTTGATATAAATAATATCAAAGGGAAGGAGAATAAAGTGGTTCATGCACTCAGCGAGAAGGTGCATGAGTTACATACTTCAGCCATTAGCATGTACCAAACTTATGTTAAAAGAAAAATTATGGAGGTTTCTAATGCAGATCTGCAATACAGAGAATTGGTAGCAATGCTACAACAGGGGAAGATACTTCGGAAGGTGGATGATTATAAGTTGGGAATAGATGGAATATTGTTGCGCAAGAACAGGATTTTTGTTCCAAATGTCCAGGACTTGAAATGTATGATTTTTCATGAAATGCATAATGTTCCTTATGCAGGGCACCTTGGATATCAGAAAACCATGGCAACGATCAAGAGTCATTACTTTTGGCCAAGTATGAAGAAAGAGATCGTCGAGTGCATCGCTAGATGTATGGAATGCCAGAAAGTGAAAGCTGAGAATAGACACCCAGCAGGGTTTTTGCAACCTTTAATCATTCCTGAATGGAAGTGGGAAGTGGTGACAATGGGTTTTATTATGGGATATCCTAGAACAAGCAAGCTGCATAATTCGATCATGGTGGTGGTGGACAAGCTTACGAAAGCTGCCCATTTTATTCCACTGAAAACTACGCACAAGGTAGCAGAGGTTGTTGATATTTTCATGAAGGAAGTGGCACGATTGCATGGGATTCCTAAAACAATTGTGTCCAATAGAGACCCGAAATTCACCTCGAATTTATGGAATTGATTGTTGAAAGGATTTAGAACGAATATAAACTTTAGTACAACTTATCATCGTGAGTCTGATGGACAGAAAGAAAGAGTGAACAAGGTGATAGAAGATGCACTGAGAATGTATGTGATGGACAAACCATCGAAATGGGAAGACTACCTACACTTGGTAGAATTAGCGTACAACAATGGGTATCATGCATCATTAAAGATGAGCCCATTTGAAGCACTTTACGGCAGAAAGTGCAATACTCCAATGAGTTGGGATAATCTAGTTGATAGGACAGTAGTTGGGCCAAAGTTGCTCAGGGATATGGAGGACCAGATGATAAAAATTAGGTAGAATTTAAAAGCTTCCCTAGGCAAACAGAAAATTTATGCCGATAAGAATAGAACCCATAGCGAATTCAAAGTGGGTGATCATATTTTCTTGAAAGTAAAAGCTAACAGAAGTTCCCTGAAGTTGGGAAGCTGTGCCAAGTTGGCAGCTAGATTTTGTGGGCCTTTTGAAATCCTAGAGAGGATTGGTCCAGTTGCTTATATAATTGCATTGCCTACATCTATGTCTGTTCATAATGTCTTCCATGTATCATTGCTAAAGAAATATATACCCGATGCTAATCATGTTATTGATTGGAATGTGATTACGGTGGGGCAAGAAGGCTCTTTTCAAGTGCATCTGATGCGCATTTTGGACTGAAAAGTCAAGTAGCTCTAGAACCAAGCCATAGGGATTGTAAAGGTTCAATGGACCTGGTACGGTCCTGAGGATGCTACTTGGGAGAATGAAGATGCAATGCAGACAGAATACCCACATCTTTTTGAATATTTTTGAAACTCTATTATATATGGGTGTATGATGCACTAAGGACAGTGCATAAATAATGGGAGGGGATTGTAATATCCCTCGACTGAACCCAATTTCAAATGTAATATAAATATAATTAAGTTGGTGAGTTGTTTTGACCTAATTTGGTAATGCACATCATGTGGCATAGTGCACGCATGAACTGTGCAGTGAAATGATGTAATATGCACATCGCAGGATACCACACGCAGTATGGAGGACAATGAGCCTCGTGTATAGGATAAGTATTATAGGATGGTGAGCCGGTTACTATAAGTTGGGATGCTTATGTTTTGGTATTAGGCCGAAACACCTAGATGTCAAGGGCCAATGTGCCTACTTTGTACATGACTCATGATTAATATAAATACATCGTTGTGCACAAACCGACCACGATAGAAGAGATGGGGGACTAAAATTTACCAATTAGGGAAAGGGAGGGCCAAAATTCATGGGAATATTATATTGATATTCCTAAAACATAAAGTATGGATAATTATTTTATCCTAAGTCCTAAAGTTGGAGACAAGTGGACCAAAGTCACTTCTAATATGACAAGTGTCAAGTTGGGGACATGCATTCATATCATGGGGGACTTAGCTCATTTGGGTGATCTTTTCCATGGGGGGGTTTACCAGACTAGAGCCTGACCATCATTCTCACCATCGCTTTCACGAAGACTTCACAGTGATTCATGTACACACTCAGTTATCCAGTCAATGATTTTGTGACTATTTTCACTCACGCATTTTGTTATCCTTGAGACAGCCATTTCACCATTCTGGAACCTATTCCCATACCTCCTTTTGGTTGGTGTACCTAGTTAGCTTGGAGCCATATTGAAGAAGTGGGTTTTCAGGCTTGTGAGCAGTTCTCTGAGTGAGAGAAGTGATGGGGATTGATTCCCGAAGGTGCTAAACTGCAGCTACAACACTCTAAGAATTTTGGTTTGGACTATTGTTGAAGCCCTGGAAGGGAAGTGGGATAGATGAGGGACTGTTGAGCAGAGAAGGTGCACACTTCCTTGGGTGGGATAGGCATGTGGGGAATGAGAGGTTGTAGGTTGTTAGTTGAGTGAGCACCTGAGATGGATTCTTTCCTATTGTCCTTGAGCCTTAGCCTAGATAGGAGCCCTTTACCCTAGGTGGAGTTCAGTCCCAGCTCACGGATGACTCACTGTTGAGAGTGATGAAGAGTGTAGTCTATGGCTGGGAGGTTCATGGATGGTCTATAAGCAGTTGGTGACAGTGTTTCTAAGATAAGTACCAATTGCATGATAAAATGATATGTTGTTTTTTTATTTACATGCCTATGTTACAATTTTAGCATATATGTGATTATGATTGCTTCTATGCTTATGGGTAATTTCCTATAAATGCTACATATCTACAGTTACTGTTATTTCCATATAAAAGTCGTATGTTACAGAAAGAAAATTGTTGTTTAACTTTAAAGATTCCACAAGGATGTTGTATGTATATATTCTAGATGGATGCAGTAAAAAGAGTAAATATAGGTGGCATAACTCAGTTGATTACTGAGAATGTTACCGACTGGTGTCAGAGCATGAGTGGTTGCTCTGGAGTGGTGCACTCTGACCTGAGGTTGGTCAGGGGAACGTTACACATACATTATACAAAATCATAAAGAGAGCATTGTAATCAATCTTGCGCAACGTAACTACACTCAAGACAGGGTTAAAAATTGCAACCATCTAGACGTACCTCAATACTATCTTTCCATCAAGAACCTATTCTAGCACAATGTATCTTACCTCATCCAAATGTTAATATACATAACAACTTTCATGTAACATTTACCTTTCATTTAAAAAAAAAAACATATCTAAATAACACTTTCTCATTAAAATAGAAAATTTTAAATAGCACTCCTCATTAAAATAACAAATTCTAAATAACACTTCCTCATTAAATTAGCAAATTCTAAATAACACTTCTCATTAAAATAACAATTTATGAATAAAAAATTCTCGTTGAAATTCCACATACATACACACCGTAATATTATAAAACTAAGATTATTAAAGTTAAAATACAGACTTAGATTATTATTTAGTTAACTTAAGGATAACTATCAATGCAAGGGATCCCCCACTAAATATTTTCTTACCTAGTCATCACAACAATGATCATATAAATTCAATTTAGCAATCATCACGTTAGAATTCCATCATATCATTCCAAATTATCGCAGCAATGATTAATTAAATTAATTAAGGATGGCATAATTACCCAGGGATTATTGTCTAACATCATTCCTTCCTGGTTACCACATCAATGATTATATAATTAGAGGAAATGTACAACATTTAATTCAAAAAAATAGTTTGTTGCAAATAACAATAAGTACGGTAATGACACTGTAGAATATGGACGGATGTAATAAATTAACTATTGAATTATTCGAAAAATATTAAACTATTGGAATTAAAGTCAACACATAGTCAGTCAATGCCAACTCCGAACCCTGCACGATCTGTGGTATGGTTGGTCGGCTCTCACCAGAGAGACCCAGGTTCAAGTCCCCGCATTGGATATTTTTATTTCTAATCCCTTTTTGCAGTAACCGAACAATTTTACAACAAGGAAAACATTGCTCAATTGTTTTATTCTTGTAGTAAATAGTTGGATTTTCTAGGTGTGTTTTCCGTATCTTTTTCAAGAAATTTTTTGTATATTTATTATTTAATTAGAAATCTGAATATATAAAGAATATTTACTATAGACCTTTCATACAGAATATATAAATAATATATAAAGGATATCAACGATTGTCAACATAGAATATATAAATAATATCAACGATTTGTCATACAGAATATATAAAGAATATCAACGATTTGTCAACATAGAATATATAAAGAATATCAACTATTTGTCATACAAAATATATAAAGAATATCAATGATTCGTCAACAAAGAATATATAGAG
Source organism: Picea mariana (assembly GCA_032191745.1). Classification (NCBI taxonomy): domain Eukaryota; kingdom Viridiplantae; phylum Streptophyta; class Pinopsida; order Pinales; family Pinaceae; genus Picea; species Picea mariana. Next base: position 142,008 of record JASDQU010241201.1, read on the forward strand.
AATATCAACGATTTTTCATACAGAATATATAAAGAATATCAATGAATTTTCATACAAAATTTTCATACACAAATCTACATCCAGATCTTCTCCGTGGAGAAACAATAATGAAAATAAAACACAAATTGTGAGCCTCCTTCCTGTAGTTTTAGCCAGTTGTTGTGGCTAGCATCCACATTGGGTGTTAACCATATAAGTCATCTTATTAGAGGCTGGGAGATGGGACCTTTGCTACTTCCTCTAGTGGATGATCATCATTCACTTTTAAAGAAATCCAATTGGACTAAAGGACAAAAAATCCAGACAAGGTGGAAGGAATTACAAAAATTTACGATTAGAATCCACCTGAAGTGTCATAACCGAATATAAAAAGGAAAACAAAATCACCATCAAGTAATGAATAAAATGCATGCGGAAGTTACAAAAATGCAAGCAAGGTTTGAGTCTGGGGCTCATTCTAGCCACGCAAAAATTAGAGAGTAACTCTAGAATTAAAAGATACACAAATATCCAATTATCACCACACAATCAATCATCTGTATATTAAGCTCTGTAACAAACTAACACAAAATTAAATCTTGTGAAAAAGAGAAAAAAACAAAGAGTAAAATAAAATAAGGGTTGGAGACCCAAACACAATCTTCCACAGTAATAATACAAATGTGGTTATCCAAGTAATACTACAAATGCCATAATAATCCCAGACTAGAACCAGAAACTACAATAAAACACAGTAATAAAACAAAGCTCAGAAGCAAAAAATTAGTTACCCTTTTTCAATTTCACACAACGCTCTATCGCCCAGATAAAAATTCACATGCATAAACTAAATAAGTTTTTTTCTTTTAACAACATCTACGCAAGCGAGCAGTCGACAATAAATAAATGCATGAACATAAAAATGAGCTATTATTCAATACAAATTATGCACATGCGTACCATATCCAAATGCGACGAACCGGAAGTGACTGTCTCGCGCACGGGCTCTATCCAACTCTGACTTGCCGACCAGTGAGACTTCACCAGTACCTCTCAGGTAATTCTAGGGGTAGTCTTCTTCCCCTTGAGCCCTTGAGATGTAAATGGGACATGCACACAATACCATAGAATGCTAGCACTCATCTCGCCTCACAAGGTCGAGCTACCACTCATTACCTGAGCTGGGTATCCCAAGTCCCACAAGAGAAAGTTCAGTCAAGATGAATTTCGACAGCGTAACGGTACGCAAGCCAGATGTGATCCATACTCCTCCTCCTCCATCATTTATATAGTTTCTTAGTCATTAGTTTCCCAAACCCTCATTATATTCCTTTTTCATTTATTTATTTAGGAAAAACCTCCCTCGTACACAAGTCGCTCGATCCCCTAGTTGTACCAGCAAATCAATTTATTCATTAATTAAATTTGTCTATTTTCCACACCCACCTAAAAGCATTCCTAAAAACGCTCCTCGGTGTCCCATTATTCCCTTACACTTCTTAAATGACTTACGCCTTACTTAATTCCAAGTTGATTTCATAAATAGAAAGTTCCAAATGCTAGATTCCTTGCTAAGTTATACATTCCCCCTTTTCCTTAAGTTTCCCCTTTTCTTTAAGTTTCCCTCCTTCTTTAAGTTTCCCCCTTTTCCTTTTTTAACTAAAAGATAATTCAAATTTAGAAAGTGTAGAAAAGAAACCATTTACCCTTTTAATAAATTTAATCCTCCATTAAAATTTTTACTTTAATAATTAAAGTTTGAATTTCTTTACCCCCTTCTTGTTATATGTATAAAAAAATTTTGTTCAGAGGTTCTACTTAGACCTAGGTTTTAAATTCACTAGGCTTGGCGACAGTTTTTAAGGGAAAATTTGTTCTTAAAATTGCTCATCACATCATTCATTTTAAGGTCGACCAGGTCCTAAAGAGGAATAGTTTTCTAGGTACTAGGTTTATTCACTTACCAGTTAAAATCACGACGTGCCCTTCACAAGGAACTACATCCTCCAAGGGTGCAACTCACCTCTTTCCATTTTATTTGTGCAACGTGACCTTCAAGATGCACTACATGCTCCAAGGGTTCCACTTGCCTCTTGACTGAACTTGGTAGACGTCAAACCCCTGGAGTCAATACTCTGTCAGGTGATCTTGTCGAATACTAAGGGCCTCTAAGGAATAAGGACCATGCCTTATTGCATGCCCCTTAGCATCATTGTAAGAAACGGTCACAGTCTTCCCTCGTGGAATCATGGGTCTCTCAAACTAAGTAATCATTAAACTACAGTTCGAGCCATGAAAGAAGTGCTAGTAGATTGTGGCAGAGCTACTGCCACACCTCTCCCTCAATGTCTTTGGTTGTCGTGCGTGACTCCTTTAATCCAAATGTGAGTCTGGTCGGCAAGCTATCATCAACCTGCATCCATTAAAAAATCATGTCAGCAATAACAATAAACATCATAATATCTAATAATGTGTACATGTGTCACATCAACAACATTCAAACCTTAACAATCCACTCCCTGACTCGATCCAGATTCCAAGGGATTTCATCGATGCCTCGTCATCCTCAACATCCAAAGTCCTGCACACTCAGGAGAACCCACTCAATATCACCTGTCGATGTAAACACAACAAAAATAACATATAATCAAATCCACATTGTCTCACAATCATAATAAAAACAACCAATAGTATAATGAACCAGATCACTTGCACGCAATTTTCCTCAAAGAATAAGTCCACTCAGTGCACGCAAGAGCGAGATGTTACATCATGCATGGGATCTTCACTTAGTGAACCTGTGACAGAGCACATGCATTTGTAGGATATTAAAACATACTCCTAATTTCACTAGATATTGATAAATAACTCCCAATACATCTTTCCAATAAAAAATAAAACCCATTTTTTTACCAAATACCTCTTTTTGTACCCCCGATGAGTCGCATTCCCCTTCCCCCCACCCAATACCTACAATATATTGACTTTATTTTTCAGAATTTTAAACCCCCATTTATAAATTATTGTGATAAGGTATTGGTCAACAAGGTGAAGTCCTTGTGGTATCATGTTACCCTATTAAGAGTAGAAATAAAAAAGGCTATACAAAATTTCACAAAAAACTAACTAGTTGTGGACAATATTCTAATGAAATTTGTTGTTTTTTTAAGGTGGAATGATGGATTGGGAGGGGGTTCAACAAAAGTAATTAGGGAAGTATTATGTAATATCTAGTGAAATAGGGGTAATATCATTTAATATCCCACAAATGCACATGGTAAGTTATAGGTTCACTAAGTGAACCCTCTCGGTTATTCCATGAGAAATTTAAATGTTGGTTTATCAATGATAAGAAACAACTAAGTAATTAAGTTTTTGAAACTTTGAGTGACTTGAGAAGAGCATGTATTATGAATATGTTGGTGTTTCATCATAATTATATACTATTTTCATGCTTTGACCCTCTTCTGTCTTAAGATTTGTGGTTGGTTAGTCTGTCATTACCAGCATGATGGGGAATGAAGAAGGAATTTCCACAACAATGGTGAATTAATATGAAGTTGCTAACATCCACCTCTATGTTGAGTTCTTAACAATACCCAAGTTCACAAAAACCTTGGGGACCTTATTTTTTTATATTTTGAGGGTTAATTCCTTGAGGTTTCATTATGATTTAAATTGTATTTCCTAATCCTTGCAAAAAGGAAGTTTCATTGTATTTCCATCTTAGGAATTTTCTCATATGGACATTGGAGGGTGATCTTAGGAATTGAATCCTCTATGCATTTTTTTTCAATTGAAGTGAAATTTTGTTTATTTACATGCTTTCATTTCAATTTTGATCTTTTGGTTTTCTCATTGGCTAGTATTTTTGTTGTTTTTAATCAATTTCCTGGTTGTTTCAATCATATCCTAATTATCTATTTTTCAAGTCTTGTATTGAGTTTCTTTCTAGTGGATCATATTTTGATTATCCTTGATTTCCTAATCGAACCATTCTTTCTCTAAAATATTCATGTAAACCTTGCCCAATTTGGTAATCGGGTCTAATTAGATGATGAAGAATTATTTATTTATTGATTCCTTTTATCTAATTCTTTTCCCTCAAATTAGTATAATCTTTTGAATCGAGTTGATTCTATTCAAAATAAATTTTAGATTGGATTTTTCAATGGGGCACAATTTTTCAATCAAGTCACTTTTCATATAATATCCAAAACTATGTTTTGTCATGATTTCTGAATCAACCCTATTTTTGCAATAAAGCTCCTTTGATTCCTCTTGATATACTTGGAATACTCCACAAGTCACCATTTGTCTTTTTAAAAGGAATCCAAATGTGCTCATTAACGATCTTCTGTAATGCCCTTCAAGAACGTTAACCTAATACAAAGCACATAACTTACTAAAATGTGATTTTTTTAGATACTCAATATCACATCATAAACCTATGTATAAGAATTCTTTAATGATATTCAAGATAATGCAAACACAAATTATTAAATTCAATTTCAAAGTCTTAACAAAAATGTCTCAATGCATTATGCTTAATACAATCTGTCAAAGTGAAATTCAATCTACTTAATTACATATTCAAACAATACAATTTACAAGACACAATGACTTATCCTCTGATGGTAATTCAATGGTCCTTTGTTACTCCCTATGGAAATCCTAGAAATTTTCTATCAAAGGAATTAGCAGTCTCTTAACTAAGGTAACAAACCTCTTTCATAATACCTAAAACTTCCTCAAATATAAATAATGTCATAGTTGAAATTAATACTTCATCAACTTAATAAGTCTCCAACTAATGTGTTGGTCCTTTACAATGATATGATGAACAACAAAAATTATAATGCAGTATAATAAAACTCACCCACAATTATAACTCAATAAATGTTCCCAATGTAGTCAAAATCCTCTTCAAGTACTAGATATGGTTTGGAGAAAATGACAATTAAATTGAATGGTATATTGAAAGAGATATAACACATTCTAAAAAAAAATAACTATTACATCCCCTACTAGATGAAAAAGTGAGAAAACTTTCCTCAAAATCCCTAAACACCAAAATTATATGCCAAGAAGTAACAGACATGGCACTATAAGATGTGACTTCTAATTTTCTAAAGGATGGTCAAGGTATGACCACTAGTTTCCCTAAGGAAGGTCATGGTTCACTTTGTAAGTATGGAAACAAATGTGTAGAATGATTTCCATAGAAATCAATAATTTCCTGAATGAATTAGTGTTTTTTATAGAGGTTCAAATTTCCCTAGAGACTATATCATTGATTATAAATGGATGTTTTAACTTCCATACCAAGATAATGAATTCTATGCAAATGTAGAAACTCAATCCCACAATGAATCTTTCTAAATATTAAAAGACAAATGTACGCATAACTAAATTTTCATTATATCATACATTTTTCTAGACGGTTGTAAATTTACCCCTTTTCAATTGTTTAGCTCCAAGATTTATCCTAGAGAATCCTTCCAAAAATTACTATAAGCTCTAGAAATTATTAAATCCAAAATAATTATCTGTTTCTCACCCTATCATATCCTTAGGGTACTCTTCTTCACCCAAAACCCCCAAGTTGCAATAGTTCATATGAAAAGAGTACAAAATATATCATTAAGAATCTGTATCTCCTCTAGAAAATATGAGGTACACCACCTCTAAGATAATGGCACAATTGTTGAGACCAAGATCACAACCAAATTATCATGAAAATATTGAGCATTAGGACATCCATCCAGCATTAGGGTGCAGAAGATCATCTTTCAATCCCAACCCTATTCTCTTATATAACATTTTAGACTCATGCCACTTTCCACTCTCATGAAAAAATGATGATTATTTAATTACTAAATCCATAATATTCACCCACACACATGTTACTTCCATTCACAATAAGTAATTTCAAAATTACATAAATAGATATTGTTCACCACCTTCCAACTGTGTTTCATATTTCTACTCTTAGATGTTCCCTTGATTCTTTTTCTTTTTGCTAATTGAGCGGGAGCATATGAGATGTAATTTCTTTATTTAAATAAAACTTCTAATTAAATTTCACTTTATTTCTTTTATTTTCAACTCCTAATTACTTTTTCCAAATATCAAGGTGAGTCTAAACTCACTTTTCTCCTTTTCCAAATATCAAGGTGAGTCTAACCTCACTTTTTCATTTCATTAGGTCAAAATAATTATGCAAGTCAAAGGATAATTTTCTCCCAAATTATACACATATACAAACCAAATTCAATATCACGGGTGATACCAAGTTTACATAGAGCCTTCAGGTATATAGTACCAAGATTTAGACATGATCACTACAACTCTTCAAGTACCCTATAAAAAAATTTATGCATACCCTCTACAACTATTCAAGTGCATGATATTGTTGAACTTGTGATTATACTGAGAGGAGGGGTGAATCAGTATAAGATACATTTTACTTGAAATGAGAATTCATCGATCATTCATTAACTTTAAAACTATAAAATCATGTAAAATCAAATCATGGTACACGAATTTTAATTTGGAAACCCTTGTGGGAGAAAACTACAAAAAACTATCCTTATAAATGTTGGTAGGCACCAACCTACTAGAGACACCAATCTCTTCAGTTGAGCACCAACTCAGCAAGATATTGTGTAGCCACCAACCTGCTGGAGACACCAATATCTTCAACTAAGCACCAACTCAACAAGATATTGTGTAGGAACCAACCTACTTGAGACACCAATACCCTTAGTTGAGCACCAACTCAGTAACACATGTATAGGTACCAATATAAGATATGCATAAACATATTAATTTTTAATTCACCTTCTTTCTTCATACCTCATTCATTTAATAGCACCAACATACCCTTAAATTTCATGCTCACGTGCATCTCCTTTCTTCATACCCTATACATAGCTTCAAACCCTAGTCATATTTCTCCTTCATCCCCTAGTGAACCTCATGGCATCATTCTTGGAATATAATTCCAAACTTCATCATCACAACCTCAAAATAGTGCACTTTTCAACATCATAGAACTTATTCATTCATAACGTAGCCTTAAAACTCCAAGAAAAATCCTCTTGTGCACATTTAGACCCCAATAATACTCCTCATCTCCTCTTGCACACATTTAGACCTCGAGAGTACTTTCTGACTCCTCTTATGCACATCATATCACTTCCTCTCACTTGTACTTGATCTTATTTATTGGATACTCTTCAAATGCACACATATATCTTGTATTTATAGTGTTTCTAAGTTCACTTATGGGGCCAACTTGTAAAACTGGCTAGGACAACCTATAAACTAGTTGGTTCATCTTGTACTTTCTAGCTAGGTTGACCTGACAAAATCTTTCATATCTCCTCATTTCTATGGATTTAAAGGGATTTCCATATACCATTGGAAAGGTCTAAGAATAGTATTTTCAACCATATATCTTATGCTCCCATTTAAGTTAGATATTTGAAGTAAAAGGGCCTTTAAAGAAAGGGTATACAAACTAAGCATCGAAAATCCAAAAACAATATTTCCAATAATCTCCATATTGAAATATTTATATTGGATATATGTCATATCCCCCTGTCTTTGACATCAATGACAACAATATTTCCAACAATCTCCCCTTTTGTCATTGATGGAAACCCTTAGTCAATTATGTAATACTCCTCATGTTCGCAACTCTCCTTGTGTATGCAATTAGTTCTCTATATACAACTTCTCCCCCTTTGACATCAATGGAAAATGGATACTTCCCATGAATTTGTGCTTCCCTTCACAAACAATATGATAGGGACATCACCCTCAACGTCTATCTGAAATATTCTAATGTATCTCTAGGAAGGGGTTTGGTAAAAATATCTTCAACTTTTTCTTTTGTGGGAATGTATTCCATCTTTCATTTACTTTTCCCATACAACATTTTTCTCCTTTGACTTCCTCGAGAACTTATGCCTTTCTCGAAGTTTTGTTCGCAATTTCCACTAATATTCTTGAAAACTCTTTCCTTGTCTCACGTCCTTTAGAGTGAGTGAGGTTGTAACCTTGATCACACATTTGACTGACACTTAGAATATTGTCTTTTAACCCTTCAACATACAAGACATTCTATGTTTTGGTCTTTCCATTATCAATACTAACAGTGCATTTTCCAAATATCCTTTCCGAAGTATTAGCCCCAAAGGTAACACTACCTCATTTTTCTTCCTTTAGGATGAGAAATATCTTTTGATCCCATGTCATTTTTTTTAAGCATCCATTGTCAATGTACCATTGGCTTCCTTTGTCTTGAGGATACATTGCAAGTCCACAATCTTCCTTATTTGGTTATTCTTTCTTCATTTTCCACACCTTTGTGTATTCTTCTCTATTCTTGGTAAGAACATATTCTTCCCTATTTTGTTTAAGAGACTTTATTATGTTTCTTCTATAGACATGTGTTATGTTCCCATAGTTATTTCACTTATAACATTCAATATTGTAATCAAGTAGGGGAGAAAATGAATTGTTGTTTCTATTAACAAACCCATGAGAAATTTTGGTTTTGTTTCTCACACAATCATTCTTTGAGGCCTTATAAGAACCTATATTTATATATGTCACATGATCACTTCTTACATAATATCTACAATCTAGTGCTTTATGACCAAAAATATTGCAAGAAAAGAAATAGCCAAGAAAGATATTTTGGTACTGGGTTGTGAAAGGCCTTCTTGGTGGAATAACTCTTTTGAACTCATTCTTGTTGTTCTTATGAGAAGAATCAAGTTTTTGTTGATCATCATTTCCTTTCATGTTGTTTCTTTCATTTTTGATGGATCCTTTTAGAATATTATCAAAACTTTTAGGGTTTTCTTCATTTTCCTTTTTCAATGGCTTTGTGACCTTAGTGCTTGCATCACCGTCATGGGTCTTTTGTTTTCCATCGTAGACAAGACCTGTCTTGATGAATGGTGACCTTTGGTGATGCAGAATATTATCCAATATTTCATTACTTTTTCCAAACTTCAAGCTTCTACTCAATTGATCTGTTTTTTTCTCTAGTTCTTTTCTTAAGGAAATGATTCTAGCCTTTAGCTTCTCATAATTTTCTTCATTTTCTTTCAACTGGATTCTCACCACTTCTTCTATCCTTTTTTCCTCTTCTAGTTGATTCTTTGGGATGATAACTTTATTTTCTATTTCATCAAAATCATGATCTTTCTTTTCATGTTTTTGTAGTTTTTATTTCTTCTTTTTATTATTTCCCCCGAGTCTGTCTATTTCTTATAAGGAACATCTAACAAGTTCTTCTTCAAGATTCACTTCCCCATCGATGTCTTCTTCTTATTAATCTTATTTTTCTTTCTAATTGTCTTCATGTTCTGTTAGTAGACTTTGTATTCATGGCCACGAAGAGGAATTATTCTTTGTTAATATCAAAAACATAGCCATGAGTTTCTTCAAATGAGCTACTATCCTTTCTAGAGTAAAAGCTCTTCTTCTTAGTATATTTTCCTCTTTTGTATTTATAGGGTTTGATTTTAATGTTATTCTCTTATTCATCATTAATATCTTCATCATCATTGTATTCCCTTTTTTCATATGGACATTTAGAAACAAAATGTCATACTCTACCACAATTAAAACATTTTAAGCGTGGATTACCTTTGTATTTGTCAAATCCTCTTTTTATATTTCTCACTATTTGTACTTCTTCTGTATCTAATTCATGGATGGAAAAATCATAGGATTTGTTCCATTTTGTCTTATTTGATTCTTTGAAAGCTACTTCCTTTGGTGCTAGTGTTTATTTATCTTTCCTCATCTCATATGCGATGAGAATCCCATGCGATTCACCCATTGTTAATGAATCAATATCCTTCATTTCTTCAATGGTGGAAACTTTAGCATCAAATATTAAGGGGAGTGACCTTAACATATTTTGTATAATCATCAATTCTTCAACCTTTTCACCAAGTCCTTTGATGGTGTTGACAAATTCATCAATGCAAAGAAGATAGGTTGCAACATTATCTTCATCTTTCATTTTCAAGCTCTCAAACTATCTTCTATGAGTTTGGAGCTTTTCCTTCTTAACCTTATCATCGCCTTCATAGATATTTTGAATATTTTCCTAAATTTATTTTTTCGATTTGCAATGCATGAGTTTGATAAACTCAAATTCTGATAGACCACACAAGATGACATTCATTGATTTTGCATTATTTTCACTAAGATTCCCAAATATCAAACCCAAGGGCCATTAGATAGTGTCACCTCTTTATGCTCGAGAAGGAATAGTTTGTTTTATAAAACAATGGAGCCATGTTTGTGGAGAAACCTTCTTGATTGGCCATGTCTACTTTTGATATATACCTTCTAGTGGTTGGACTATTTATGAAGGAACAATATCTAATACCAATTGTTGAACTTATGCTTATATTGGTAGGGTGGTGAATCAGTACAATATACCTTTTACTTTAAATGATCATTCATCAATAATTCATTAAATTTAAAATTATAAATGCATGTAAACTTGAATCATAGTACATAGAATTTAATTTGGAAACCCTTGTGGGAGAAAACCACAAAAACTTGTCTTTATAAATTTCTATATGCACCAAAATACTGTTATAAAATATTGTAGGCACCAACCTACTAGAGACACCAATCTCTTTACTTGAACACCAGCTCAACAAGATATTATGTAAGCACCAACCTATTGGAGACACCAATCTCCTCAAGTGAGCACCAACTTAGTAAGACATGTATAGGTACCAATATAAGATATCGATACATATATTACTCTTGACTTCACCTACATGCTTCATACCTCATGCATTTCATAGTATCATAGTGCCCTTAACTTCCATGCTCTAGTGCCTCTCCTTGCTTCATACCCTAGTCAGATTTATCCTTCATGCCCTAGTGGGCCTCAAAACATCATTCCTAGAATATAATTCTATATTGCGACATCACAACCTCAAAAAGGTTCACTTTGCAACTTCATAGACCTTAGTCATTCAAATTGCACCTTTAAAAATCCAAGAAAACTCCTCTTGTGCACCTTTAGACCACAAGAATACTCCCCATCTTCTCTTGTGCACCTCAAATCTATTCTATACACTTGTATTTTCTCTTCTTTCTAAATGTGCACATATATCTTGTATTTATAGTGTTTTTTCATTCACTTATGGGTTTGACTTGTAAAACTAGCTAGGCCAACCTGTACTTTTTGGCTGAGTCGACCTGGCAAAATATTTTATATCTCCTCATTACTATCAAGTTAGAGGGAGTTCCATATACCGTTGTAAAGATATTAAAATACCCTTTTCAACCATATATCCTATGCTCCCATTTGATATATATATTTGGAGTAAAAAGGAATTCAAATATAGGGTATCCAAACTGATCATCAAAAAACCAAAAAATATATTTCCAACAATCTCCGTCTTGCAATATTTATCTTGTACATTTGTAGTCTCCCCCTTTGTTTCACATCAATGACAACTATACTTCCAATAGATACCAAGGGTGATACTAATTTGACTCAAATCTTTCAAGTATCCATTTTTCATCATGGATAAATTGTTAAGCCCTAATATTGGCTCATTACCCCTTAATTGGGGCATATTATATTCGTAATGTTACTTTATTTATGTCGACTTTAGCCTCCTAGTCTCCTATATATACCAAGGAGACATTTTCATTTTGAATCATCTTGTACTTGAACATTTAAGTGGGGTAAAAGGAGGTTTCCCCCTCGAAGAGGCTTATTATCTGAAATTATCTCTTTTTCAAGGCATTGAGTACTTTTTCTAAGGTTTTTATATGCTATATTGATATTTGGTTCTTAACATATGGTATTACAGATCAAGGTCTTGGGGTTTCGCTGCTACATTTGAGACACCTTGTAATTTTATCTATAACTTGGTTTCTACAATGTTTCAGAAGGAACAACTTGGAGGATATTTAGTAGACGGATAAAGGTATGTTGGGTTCAAAATGTAGCTCCTGAGGCTTTATAATTTCAGAGATACAGCCTAAACAAGATAGGGTTCTGGAATCATCCTAAACTGATTCATTGCGGAATTTTCACTATAAAAATGTTTCTGTAACGTTTCAGACCCTGAAATCCAGAGGATATTTACAAAAGTTAGTAAGGTATCTGTGGTAAAATTTCAGCTTCTGGGTCATCTTAAATTGGTAGATACACCCTGTGTAAGATAGGGTATCTGACTAGTCCTATTGACTAGTCTCAAGAACGTGTTTCAGGTAAAATAATCATAACTTCTTCCTAGAGTATCCAAATTGAGTGGAAATGGTTTCATTGGATCGTGGAAAGTCTATAGTATTTCTGGTGTGAGTTTCAGAATTTTATATCAATTATTTTTTGCAGGGCACTCTATACAAGTGATATCTTCTGGAAAGGAAAACAATCGGCAAGTTGTGGGGAAGTTACCGTAAATTCCACTTGGCACATTTAATTTTTATCAGACCTGTGGCATTGTTGAGAAGAAATATTAGAGAACTACATAAAAGAAAGTTTCATACCCAAAAGGGCCAAAACTTGGGAGATACAATAGAAGAAATATTGTCTAGCAAAACCACCTCAAAATCAAGGTTCAAAAGTGATACTTGGCCAACATGCCACCAAAAAAGGGAACTTCTACACCAAATAAGCCTTCAAAAAATCCTACTTGGACTCTTGATGAAGGTGAAGAAATGGGTAGGGATATAAATTAACTACAAAATAAGATGAATTCAATGGAAGCTAAGTTGGATACTAAGATGGATTCAATGGAAGCTAAGTTGGATACTAAGATGGATGGTNNNNAAGGGGAGATCATGGAAGTATTGAAAAATTTCATAACAGAGAAGACACCTGAAAGTGAAAATGCATCCAATGAAATTCATGATGAGGACACAAGGAAGATGAATCAAGAATGGAGAAACTCTAACTTTGGTTTGAAGACCAACCACATTCCTAAGATTGATATGAGGAAGTTTGATGGCAAGGACCCAATCACATGGATACTTCAAATGGAGCAATTCTTTCATCTCCATAATGTGCCACATACACAAAAGGTACGAATTGCTTCTTTATATTTAGAACCTAATCAATTTGTATGGTAGAAATGGCTTTGTTCTCGCAAATCACTCGTCACTTGGACAATTTTTACAAAAGAAATGATAGCACACTATGAGGATATAAGGAGCAATACCTTCTTTCGCCAATTGATAAATCTCAAGAAAAAGGGTTCAGTTACCGAGCACATTGAGAACTTCCAAAGATTTAATATAAAGGTAACCGATATTGTAGAAGAGAACTTGATTGATGTATTCATAGGAACTTTAAAGG
>JASDQU010241201.1:156924-194719 GCA_032191745.1 Picea mariana
CACTTCCTACTCTATTGACATTAGCTTGAAAACAGATCTATCACTGAATGATAAGTTCATGTAGCATCAAACACAAACTAGAAAGAAACAGGCCAAGCATGTCATATTAATGAGAATAACGACAGCAGTACTTACAATCGTAGATGCGAATGCGACAGCTTCGTCAGATCCTCTTTGTCTAACCCTTGTCTGAAAGATCCACAACCTAGATGGCAGCAGCTGCACTGATGGCTCTTCTCTAGCTGACTGCAGATTTCCTCCAAGATCATAAGTTTCACATACACATTTCTTCCTTGAACAACTATGTTCCAACACCACTTATGAGATCATAAGTTTGGTGTAATTCTCTTCTTCCAGTCCTCACTTATGAGATCATAAGTTTGACATCATTCTCCAATTTGTAGCCATACCACTCATGAGATCATAAGTTTGGTATGATTCTCTCTTTTCCATCCCCCTTTCACCATTAGAAAGCTTGTTTATATAGCCTTGGAGAGGCTAAACAATCTTGAGATATCCTTGGGGAGGTTTAGGATTTTCCTCCTTCAGTTGAGGACCTGCCCTAAGATCATGGCTTGATCAGGGATTCGAGCTCAACTGCCTTCCAAGAATTAAAAGAAGTTTCCCCCATTCGTCTCAACAACTTAACAACCACCCAGAATAGGTAGCGCTCCCTCAAAAGGGCCATCAGAGCGTTGTAGCGCTCCCTGGTAAGCTTCAGGGGGCGTTGGCGGCCTCAAAATCTATAACGCTCCTTCAAAAGGGCCTAGAAGCGTTATAACGCTCCCTGACAGTGTATGAGGAGCGCCGGTGCTCCGAGATAGTGTATGGGGGAGCGCTCCTCTCCAAAACTCAGTTTTTTGGGTGCTTTCAGGTGGAAAAAGTTTTGAAAGCCTGTTGACTCATTTCTCCTCTTCGAAATTAGATGTTTGAGGTGTTTCAAGTGTCTTTCTCATGTCTTTATAGGCACGAAATAGGCATCATAGAAGTATGCTCTCTTGTGACACTTGCGAGCAACATGCGACACTTGCAACCTTGTGAGAAAAATGCGACACTCGCGACTTTTGTAATGATGACACTTGCGACACTATCAAAGTGAGTAAATTTGATGTGTAACACTCTGCCCTATGCAACTTTCTCTGTGAGGTCTTCCACCCTCCACGTTGTTATGTGCTCCTTGAGAGATTATGCACTCTCAACGTATTCCTATGCTTTTCTCATCTTTTCCTTCTCCAATTTCATAATAATTTTCGATGCTTTCTCTTGGAGAGGTTATATCTGGTTTAGAATTTCCTGTTTATTGTTCTACGTGGTCTTTAGTTCTTCCTACAAGGTATTTATCTCCTATGCACCCTTTCCTCACTCTGTGATTCTCATGGACTTTTTCCTTTGCTTCAGATCCTGGATTGTCGTGCTTGTTACTTCCTTTTGTTGATCCAGTTGTTGGACCATATCATCTTCTTCTAATTTTTTCTATAGTTGTGAGATCTTGTCGAACAATTGTATGACCCTATTAGCTTATTTCTGCATCACTTCCACTTGCAGGGCTTCTTGGTTCTCCCTTTCAGCTAGAACTTCCAAAGGAGTAGTCAAGGTTATTCTTTCTTTGAGCTCCTCGATCTCCTTCTTGTAGTTCTTGAGCATCTACGTGATTATTTGGATTTTCTCTTCCGCATTGATCATGGATTACTGCGCGCTATCTGGAATCTTTGTACAAACTTCCTTCGGCTTTTGATCCAAATTGTCTGCGCATTATTTATCCTATTTGATCTTGATATTTACCTACTCGACTACCAATTACAGGGAATCTTTTCCATTCTTTTTTTGTTGAAATTCCATCACATCTATCCTTGTGTGTGATTGCACTTACTGCATGACACTGACTTGAATTTTGTACAGTGCCTTGGTTGGTATTTTTACTAGTACCAACTATACTTGTGATAGATCCTTAAGTTGTGTATGGGCTATGGCCTCATCCATCTGCAGCATGTATGATGTGACTTGAAAGATTGGACTCACCTGCGATATGGTCTGGCTGGTGTCTTGCTCGCTCGACGCGGTCCTTTCCTCTACTTAAGTAGTTGATGGGATGGGTCATGTTCCCTTTTCATGTGTTTGTGCTTCTAGTATTTGTTCAAGGACCCACCTAATGTTGGCCAACTCATTCTATATTCTGCCTCTTTGGTTTTAGGCCTCTTAAAACTCATCGGTTGCATGATCATGCACTCTCTCTATGCCAATATCGAGGTCATCCTCAGTGATTGTGTACTAAAGTATTTTCTTCTACACCTGGGCCTCTTTGCATGCCCCCCCCTATGTGTATAATTGGCTTCTTAGGTGGCCTTGTTTCTTTTGGAATGGTTTCCAAAGGGGTTTCTTGTGTCGTTGTATCCCCCGTTCCTTTTTATTCCTATGTCAAAGTAGTGTCCTTTTTCCCTGACTATGCATCCTTCTTTGGTGCACTTCCCTTATTCTCTTATGTCGGCTTCTAACTAGGCTTCCCTTGTTGTGTCAGATTTTTGTGCACATCGTTGTCTTCTGCAGGTGTCTTTGACAACCCTCCTCTACTTCCTTTTCCTTTGGAATCTCCTTGGTGATGATTGGGATATTCCAGTCATCTTTCCAATCATGCATCGCCATTTCAACTTCTTTTGCCTTGATTCAAAAATGAAGTTGCAGCCATTCCTTTTTTGGATACCTGCATGCTTGGATCCACGTATTGTGGTGTGTAGCCCTAAAGCTGGCTATATCATGATATTGTCTGAATACTTTCGGTGTGATCCTCCAGGTGTTGGCTATTCTATCTTGGATTTTGTTGAGGTACCATGCATAGGTACCTGTGTTTCCACTTATTCTCTTGGGGTTTGATGTGCTCCCCATGGACGTGTACTGCGCTTCACGGAAGTGGCCTACTCTATCACAAAAGTAAGAGTATGAATTTTATTTCCACCTGATGAGTCCTATGAGTCCTTGCAGTCATCGAGGAACAGGTTCAACAGATATGGGGCCCAGGTGAGCATGGTGCCATTGGCTCACTAAGATGCAACTGTGACAACCCATCTAGGGACCTCCTCTTTTTGGCACTTGAATAACAATTTGCACACCATTAGTTTTTTGGCCATCCTAGTGGTTGTGTCACTAATTATTTTAATGATGGTCCTGTGTGAGCCTCTCTCTGTCCCGTATGTTTTCTTCATTTCCTCGGAAAGAGCCTTTTATTTTGTCTTGTTATCTAGGTACTGCGCAGGACTCTCTCCAATTGATGGGAGACCTGTGATGACTGCGATGAGTTCTACATCGATGGAGATAGGTTCTATTAGAAGATAATGGATGTGCTTGTTTTACCATTGAAAATATCACTATTGTCACCCAACCATAGGCCAAAGCCACCCTTCGAGCACCTTAACCTTGACAGAGGATCACTCTGGAAGAAAACCCTAGGCTAGATAGCCAAACAAAGGGTAGTGCACCTTTCCCCAAGGATAGCGCACCAACAAGAGCTGATCAGATAGTCGAAAACCTAGCCAAGATATAGTCCAAGACAAAACTGATCTACTAGCTGCAGGAACTACAATGGAAGATCTCCTCAAACCTGTGCACAAAACTGGGCACTGCAGTGCACATAAGTGTTGCTCTACAATTCTAAGATTGCCTGCCAGAATGAAGACTAGCCTCCTATATTTATAGTAATTCTAGCTAGCTATCTGGGACGACTTCTCATTCTGGGTATCTATATGTTCAGTATATATTATTTCTTCTGGTCGACTTCTTCTCTTAGAGGCTAATAACCTAATATAAATTATCTTCTTGAGATGACATGTCTCCTAGGGTTATTATCCAACTCATTAGGGTTTCTTCTTTCTTCCTGGAGTATTCTATTCTCATCAAGTTTACATGTGGAGGTAAATGCCTCCCATAGCTACCATAATATCAACACTCCCTCCTAGCTAGGGAGGTATTATAGGTAATGGTATTGAGAAAAAAACATACCATTCACTCGGTATCATCAAAATAGTCGTCTAGACTATCTCATGACTAGATCATGAGCACCATCATCACCATCAATGTCACATCATCTCTCAGAACCATGCTCTGTCTGAGTAATTAGACATGATGCTCACTCCACAGAGTGACACAAGAGCTATTCTTTTAATCTAGAAGAATAAATGTTTTGAACCATTTTCTTTCTGGGAAAAATCTGTTCATTAATTATCCATCTAGATGATAATCATTTTTAACATTGTTCATAGTCTTCAAGGCAATCGGAACAATATCATTCAATAGAACACAATTGTTTCTATCCATAGTAGTACACAACTACAATTTAGTGGTACACTACCACATGAAGTAGCACACAGGTACTTGATCAGTGACGTATAGTCACAAACAATGGAACACATCCACCACAACAGTATACATCTACTGTCCTCATAACAATCATCTCATGTCAACCTTCACATAAACAATGTTATGATATACAACTAAATCATCTGGGCCATTCTTCCACTCACATCTGTGAGATCTCAAAAGAGCATCTGCCCTTAAAAAGTAAGACATCAATGATGAGATATCTAGACTATTCTTCTCAAGCAAGGAAGAACAACTATCCTGATTTATGAGCCTAGACCATTCCCCACCCTGAGCCATTCTTCTAACACTAAACAAAGTGTAACTTGGAGAGAATGAATCTGCCCTAAGGAATGTTTGTCCCTGATTGTTGAACCTGGACCATTCCCCACCCTGGGCCATTCCTCTGACACTAAACAAAGTGCAACTTGGAGAGAATGAATGCACCCTAAGGAATGACTGTCTGGATTATTTCCCCTATTAACCACAAGAGGAAAAGACTGTCTTGTACCAACCTCCAAAATAGACCATTCCTCATGTTAACCACAATGAGAAATAGCTATCCGGTGAGGTAGGATAGTCTTCTTGAGTAACCCTCAAGAAGAGAGACTTCCCTAGACCACTTCCCATGTTAACCACAATGGGAAGTCATTGTCTATGTTACATCATCAATCTGGACCATTTTCCGAACTAGAAAATGCCTGTCCATCATAAATCTCAATCCACTTTCCAAACTGGAAAGAATCTTCTCATCCTGGACCATTTTTCGAACTGAAAAATGACTATCCATAAATCAATAATACATCAGTGCTCCCTCCCAACCTGGGAGTCGTCTCTTCCTTTTTCAATAAGGAAGTCATCTGCATGAGCTCCAGCTTGAGTACGCAAACTCTTTCATCTTAGACAGAAGCTTTACCAAAATGTCTGCTTATCTACTCATATGTGGAGATATGTATTGGAGAACCACTTTTCTACTTTATGGACTTTATCACGGATAATGTAATGCTTGATTTAAAATGTACTTTGGTCTAGAACATTGTTTTTCTCTGAAGGATTCATGTAGCTCTGATCAATAAAGTATATCATTGTTGGAAAATTGGAACATATCCATGTGGTACTTCTTCTGTCATCATGAGATCTGATCTTCAGAGTAACCATATTAATATAATATCTTTGTTATAGAATATCTTCACCATGCTTTTGTTGTGCGCTGGAGGTTCTCCACCAAGTTATCTCCTTCCATCTGCATACAAGGGTCTCTTTTTGGTATGCTTCAAATTCTTGAGGTTTCTCTTCATACGCTCTTTGTTCAATTGCTTTGGAGAACATTATTTGAATTCATCTTGATGTAGAATTCCAACATATGGATATTGTAGATGATATAATGACTTATGCAGAGGTATGTCTGGTTTACTGGAACAAGTAATCATCATAGTTTTCTCCCTCCATCTGGGAGAACCTCTAGTTCTGGATCTTGCAATGCTTGCATATTACAATTTTCAGTTCCTCTGCTTGATTTCTTTTATTGAGTTCATATTAGGTTGGTAATATTGTGATTCTTAATATAGTGATTGATTGTTCAGGCTTCTCTTCTTTCTTGGAATCTTCATGTTCTTCCTTATGTTTTTCTTTAGCTCTTGGGTCCATGGAGTTTCTTATAGATTCCATGCCCTAAAGATTCCACTTCTTTCTTTCATCATAGGATCACGGATCTGGATGAACAACCAGGGATACTTTAAGGCTTCTCTTCCAAGAAGACCTCTTCTGAGGTTGAACTGAACACGTACTATCTTTCATGGTTGCTACCATGGATATATACTTCATCATCTTCAATGGATCATAGGATTAGGTCCCTCCTAATCCTTGCTTCATGTATGAGTGCATATAGTCAGATCCCTCCATCTAACAGAGTCCACGCTTCCATATACATCCTTATTCCCTTCTGCAAATTGGTATAAGTCTTTGTCTTTGCTTCTTCTAAGTCTCTTCAGGATTGATCCTGATTTCGGCTTATCTTGTAATAGCTTCCACATGATTTGTTTGATGTATTTCATTGATTCATGTGTTTTATCTAACTTGTATAATGATAACAATTCTTATATTGTTGTTCTTCCATAGGTATAGTTCTTCTTGGAACACATTATATTCTAAGAGATAGATATACAATATATGTGTAGAGACTATGCAAACAAGATATGTATAAGAACTAAGAAGAGTATTGTTATCTTCATAAGAGGAAGTCTCTTTCATCCTGCATAGTCTTCTTTGTAGGTTTATTTTATTCGCCAACTGATGCTTCGTGTGTGTCCTTCCTTTTCTTTAGTTCAGGACAATGATTCTTGTAGTGACCATACTTTCGACAGTTGAAGCATTGTATTTCTGAATTGTCTTTCTCTTGATTTGGCTTCCTCCTTGAGCCAAAATTCCTTTTGTTCCTAAAATTCTTGAATCTTGTTGTGAAGGCTTGATCATCGTACTTATTTTGGTGTTTTTCTTTAGCACTGATCCTGGATTCTTCTTGAGCACAGCAAGTCCAAAGTTATTCAAATGTAGGATACTCCTTCCTTGTGTTCATGCTTACGGAAAATGCATCCCATGTCTTGGGAAGACCATTAAGTACTATGTTTACCAATTCCTTCTTTGAGATGATCTCTTCAATAGATTGTAGTTGATCTCTTAACTGAGAGATTCTCACAAAATATGATGTTATGATGTCTCGATCATTCATCTTCATGTCACGGAGCTCATTCTTCAGACTCATAACTTGTCCAATGTTTCTGACCAAGAAGAGAATTTTTAGGGAATCGTACATCTTCTTAAATGAGTCAAGATGGGATATGTAGGGTATCAAGTGGTATTTTATATATTCCACTATGATACTCATAGCATTGATGTCATCGTCTTTGAACTTCTCCATAACTGCAACATTCTGTGGTTCCTTCTCTTTTCCTTCTTCAAACACTGGTTCCATGATATTTCCTTTCACGATATTCAACACTTTATTCTTAGAAAGGATGCGGTCGATCCTTGTCTTCCATGCTCTAAAGTTAGAAGCTCCATCTAACTTGTTCTCTGACTTCATATAGTAATTCATGGCTTCTTTGATTTGGTCAACCCTAGATTTGACCAGAAACTCAAACTTGACGTTTTGGCTTGCTGAGAGTATCAGGAGATGCACTAGGCTAGGGCACACTAATATATCCAGAGATTAGGTCAATCTCTTCACTTAAGGTGCCTCAACAAGAGGTTTAGAGTTTTTGCAACTGCACCTACTAGTAACCCTAGCTGCAGTGCTTTGGTGATTGCTCCTGCTAGAAAACCTAGCGGAATTTCCTCAACGAGATTAATATCCTTATGGCTATGCTTCCTTCTAGCAGTTAGACTGAATGAAGGAGTTGTGGGCCCATAACCTGTTAGAATATAAAGGATTTTCTCATTTTACCATTGACAATATCACTATTTTCACCCAAACATAGGCCGAAGCCACCCTCCAAGCACCTAAACCTTGACAGAGAATCACTCTGGAAGCAAACCCTAGGCTAGATAGCCAAACAAAGGGTAGTGCACCTTTCCCCAAGGATAGCACACCAACAAGAGCTGATCAGATAGTCCAAACAATAGCCAAGAGATAGTCCAAGACAAAAACGATCTGCTAGCTACAGCAGCTGCAATGGAAGCTCTCCTCAAACCTGCGCACAAAACTGGGCACTGTAGTGTGCACAAGTGCTACTCTATAATTCTAAGATTGCCTGCCAGAATGAAGACTAGCCTCCTGTATTTATAGTAATTCTAGCTAACTGCCTAGGCCGACTTCTCATTCTGGGTATCTGTTTATTCAATATATATTATTTCTTCTGGGCGAATTCTTCTCTTGGAGGCTAATAACCTAATATAAATTATCTTCTTGAGCCGATAAGTCTCCTAGGGTTATTAGCCAACTCATTAGGGTTTCTTCTTGCTTCCTGGAGTATTCTATTCACGTCGGGTTTACATGTGGAGGTAAATACCTCCCACAGCTACCATAATATCAACGGGTTCTTCCATCCATAATAAGCCTCCATGGAGGACTTCCATCAACTTCTTGGCGTAGTTATTTACTTCTTTCCCCCTGCCAAAGTGGGGAATCTCGACAAGGTTCAGGATCCCTGTGTTTTCTAGGCCTGCCACCCATTTTTTTTGCTGCATCATGGGATATCCAAATGGGCCTATGCTAATGCTAACCATGTAGACTTGTTTCACAAAATATGGGAATTTGTTGGTGTTGACCACGTGGTGGTCCAAGTACCTTATCCTTTCCATGCACCCTAGTAGGGTTGGCATGGACTGCACTCCCTCTAGAATGCGCAGTATCACAATTTTTGCATCAGGTTTCTTGCATGAAGAATGCACGATGGGTTATTTTCCCTTTCCTCTTACTAGCATACTAGAGGTCCTAGCCTCCGAATCTCTGTCTTCTACACCCGACTTTGTCTTCCCTGTAATATCTTCCACTTGTCATTCCTCCTGCTGTGTGGACCCTACCACAAGTTCTTGTGGGTTTCCTGTAGTGACTAGTTCATGCCTCTATGCAATATCATGCGAGTCAATATACATCCTAGCCATCTTTGGGGATTTTTCCTCTTCTTCTACCAACGTCGTGCTCACTAGTTCGACCGGGGATTTTTCCCTCTCTCTGTGTTATTTCCTGCTCTGCCTCTATAATTTCTTATTGTGATCTAAGAATGCTTCAGGTTTTGTGGGTTGTTTGGCTTGGTGTGCCAAACTTTGGGGGTGCCATCATGGGCACTTCTTGCTTTCTAGATTGAGCTTTGGCTGCTTCAAATCTCTTTACTTACGTGTCCAGCTCTCCTCTTTAGCTTCACAGGTTTATAAATTTGCATTTTCCCAATAAGTCTTGTTTGGCCCACATTTCTCCTTTATATAGAGCATGTCATTATTTCCCTGAATCATCTCAGAGAAGCTTCTATGGATACAATTAATGCATTGAATCTTGTCGAGTATGCTTCATTCAATTCCATAAATGCCCCAATTCACTCCTTTTTTCCCTAACCATCGTTTTTCACTTTTTTGACAGTTGGCCCCTTTTCTAGCACACTGTACTTCTCCTTAGTGCATCGTGACTCTTCCTTAGTGCACAGTGTTTTGTTTTCTGCCACCCCTATGCTGCGTGTGGTCATTTTTCCTCTTTGTCGCATTGGTTCCCCTATTTCTATGCACGATGTTTCCTAGTGTTTTTGTATTTTCTTTCACTTCTATTTTTGTATTTGGTTTTCCCTATTTTTCTCCTTTTTATTTCTTTTTCTCACTTTTCTATCCTAATCTCTTCTATAGTATGCTAGATACATGCCTTTCTCACTTCATTGTAACTTCTAAGGGTTAGGAGGTCGATTGTCCCTGTATAGTTTCAATCGACTATTGTTGATCATTCATTTGAGTTATGTTCCTCCCAAGTCCTTTAGATGTATATACCCCCCATCTGTGACAGTATTTACTTCATATGGCCCTAGCCAATGCATTCTAAACTTACCAAGATGTTGAAAAAAATTACTATCATAGAGCAAGACTAGGTATCCCTCCTTAAAGCTCTTCTTCTTAATATGTTTGTCATGCCAGGATTTTTCTCTTGCTTTTTGCACTTCATGGTGAAATTCTGCCAGAATATTGTCCTCTTCCATCTCCATTAGTTGATTCAACCTATCCTTTACTGCGCCTCTTTCTATCCTGTTGGTAATTTCTGCTACGCATATACTGGGTACGAGAAACTCTAATGGTACCACTGCTTCTTTCCCATACACCAATATGATTAGTGTTTTTCCTGTCAACTTCTTACATGTAGTCCTATATGCCCATAGTATTTTTGGTTATTTAAGTCCCAATCATCCATCTTGACATTGCAGATCTTTGTCAGAGTGTTTTCCAAGATCTTATTGAAGGATTTTACCATTCCATTTTCCTGAGGATGGTATGGTGTACTCTTATGGTGATAGACTTCGAACTCCTCAGCCATAGCCCTGATGGTACTATTGATAAAGTAAGTTCCCTGGTCACTCATCAAAATACTTGGACATCCAAATCTGTTGATCACTTGCTCAAACAAGAAGTGTGTTGTTGTCTCTGCGCTGTAATCATTGACTAGTGCTTCTTATTCACATCTTGTGAAGTATTTTGTCCTAGTAATGATATATCTAGGTCCTGATCTTTTTGCTGGTGGATTGATTTCTCCCACAAATTTGATTGGCCATTTTTCAAATACATGCAAGGTTACTTATGGTCTTAGAGGCATCTCATCCCTTCTGTTGGGTTTTCCAACCCTCTGACAGACATCACATTTCTAACAATATTCCTTAGCATCTCTATGGACTATTGGCCACCATAATCATGTGAAAAATACCTTCTGTGCGGAATCTTTTCCTGCATAGTGTCCTTTGTCTATTCCTTCATGAGCTTCTGCCAAAATTCTGGGCATTTTATGTTCTAATACACATCTTCTCAAAATACTATATATTTCCATGTTATATAAGTGTCCTGCAATAAGTTGATAGTCTACATATCTGACTACCGGATTCTTCTTCTGCGCAGTGATAAACTCTTGTGGCTCAATCCATGTACTCAAGTATTCAATAATATCATCAAAGCATTCATTAGCTACTTGTACTGAAAACAACTGTGCATCAACGAAGTTGTCTTCCAAGTTGGTAGGTTCTTCTCCATTAGTTACCCTTGACAGGTGATCAAGTCCTGCATTCAGCTTCCCTGGTCTGACTATCACTTTGAAATAAAATTCTTGGAATAACAATAGCCATCTACAGATCCTCCCCCCTAACAATATCTTGTTGACTAGATATTTTAGGGCAGGATGATCTATGAACATCTTAAAATGTTTATCCAGTAAATAATGCATGAACTTATGAAGTGCATATACCATGGCTAAGCCTTCTCTTTCTGTGGTGTTACAATTTTTCTCTGATTCTGACAATGTTATGCATGCAAAGGCTATAGGATTGTCTAATTCCCTTGCTCATGGTTGTACCATTATTTCTCCAAGTGTTATGGTCGATGCATCTACATGCACATGAAATGTCTTTTCCCCATATAGGAATACTGGGATAGGTGTTGTGACCATCTTTTCTTTTAAGGTGCACAACCCTTGTTGACAGTCCTCATTCCACTAAAATATGATATCTTTCTTTAACAATTTTTTCCATTGGTGCAGTAATCTACAAATACCTTTTTATAAATTTCTTGTAATAGCCTATATGTACCAGTGTTTCTCTCAATTGATGCACTGACTTTGGTGGTGTTAAATTGACAATGATTGCAATTTTATCCGGATCCACTAGTAAAATTTTTTTACAGACTATATGTCCCAACAATATTCCAAAAGGTGTCCCAAAAATGAATTTCTTGATATTCAATGATATCTGGAATTGCATGCATATTTCTGACATGAGTCTTCACACTTCTACATGATCTTTTAACATGCTATATACAGTCCAACCATACAGATATACTTCTAGAAATTGTTGTATGAATTCCTTAAAAGAAGCTATGACTACTCTTGAGAATATGGTTGGTGCATTCTTCATCCCAAATGGAATGAATGTGTATTAGTAAGATCCCCATTATGTAGAAAAGGTAGTCTTATATCTATCATCTAGAGTTATTTTGATCTGGTGGTAACCTGAGAATCCATCTGTAAATGAATATGCTTCCTGGCCTCCCACATTCTCTAAGAATTCATCTATAAAAGGGGTAGGGAAAGGGCCATGTAAGAAAGCATCATTAAGTTGCATCAGATCTACACAAATCCTTATCCCCCCTTGTTTCTTTTCTTGTAATACCATAGAACTTATCCATTCAGATTCCTCTACTGGTTCTATGATACAACTTCCAACATTCTTTCAATTTTTTCCTTCACTTTCTATTTGTATACTGGATTCAATCTGTAAGGTCTCTTTCTGACAGGTATTGCCATAGGTTTGAGAGGTATATTCATCTCTCCTAGCTCTCCTACTTTTCCTTTCATCTCTGTAAAGGTCGTTGGGAACATGTCATTATATTCGTGCAATAACTTTGTTATTCTTTATATTGTTTGTTCATCCCAATAGTCTCCAATACTTGCCATTTTAGGATTTCCAGTTGTCCCAATGTTGACTTTCTCAATGTTGATTGGTGCAGAAAATACTTCTGACTCCATAGATGGACCTTCCACCTTCATTTCTCCTTCAATTTCTGTAATAAGAATATTGTGCAGGTCATCTTAACCTGGTGATTCTTCTTCAACATGATAGCATGAAAATAGTTATTTGACTATCCGTCTATTCTATTGTTGATATTTTTTCATGATTTCAACCTCTGGTTCATCAATAAATATCACACCTATTATTTGCTTCAACACAGAATCAATGTTGGGGTTCTCATGTTCAAATGAGAAGGTTACTACAAAGTTTTGTTGTAGTGTTGTGCATTCTGTAGTACCTCTACACGTATCTTGTTCTACATACTAGTTCTCTGGATTCCTTCCAAGGTATGGATAAAGTGATGAGGTCATTATTCTGGTGATGTCATCCTCTATTGTGTTTTGCACTTCTCCAAATCTTTTGTTGGTGTTCCTTTCCAATCATACCTCTGCATTTTATTTCTCCCCTATTTTTCACTAAATCTAATGTGCAATAGTCATTTACATTGATACCAGTCTTGAATGGTTTCTTTGTGTGCACCCCACCATATTGATGGTGTAGCCTTGAGTGAAATATATAAGGCTAAGAGCCTATGATTTTCTACCACTTCCTCTTCATATTTTGTCAAAAATTCCTCTAGGTCATTTACCCCATGAAAGATGGGAGGATCTCTTATCTCTGTACCAACCCATCTTACTGTGTAGTCTATTATTGTGCACCTTCTTGTGGAAACCTCATGTAATCTCTACTACCAATTCCCCAAACTTGTATCTGAGTCAGAAGCACATGATGTGATGCTTCTCTAGCTGACTACCTCATATGTCGTTGGGTTAACATAATCTTCTATGTGTGCGATGGTTCTGTGCAACTGGTTTATTTCCTCTGGTTCTAAACAATTAGGTTCCATAAACCTTTCTCCTTCTGAAGGGTATAATGGCACAATGACTCTATATTTTCTTGATTCAAACATCATTTGCCTTATCTTGAAATTGATTATGTCCTGGTTATCAAATTCTCAATCTAGTCCAAGCAATGTTGGATATTGTGTTGTGTCATCTACTATCTCTATTACTTCAAAGTATCCCATATTGCGCACTCAATACAAATCTACTCTAACACTTTTAAGTCTTCCAATTGGTACCACTCTATGTTAGTTTGATCATTTCAATTGGAAAGGTGAATATCCTAGTGTGGGCTCACCCATACACTTCCATGTCTTCTTAGGTAAAACATTTACTTCAGAGCCTAAGTCTAGTATAATATCACCCATATTGAAATCTCTCAGCCTGAATTCTTTGTTTGTCCTTATCCTTGTATGGATATGATTGACGTTTTTCTTCTCTAATTTCCCTTCTTCCTTTGTGTTACATCTTTCTAAAATATTTTGTAACATCTTAACAGATGATGGTTCCTTTAATAACTTAACACAGGATTGCAGAATTTTTTTTATGTTGCTTACTTGCTCTAAGGGTTGGCCTTCATTGGTGTGGTCCATTGAGGAGGGAATTCCATACATTGGTAAGTTCTGAGTGTGTTGCGAAGTTGATGTAGACACAAATTTTTTCTTTATAAACTCATGCCTTGCCTCCATGAATGTTTCCTTTTATTTCCGTGCATCAAACTTCTTTTGTGGTTCAATATTCTTCTTCACCCATTAGTGCTGTGATGGATCCTGTATTACTCCGTCAATTCTTCTCTTAGTTTCTCCTCATGCGACTATATTGATGGTTCTCCCATAATATTTGGAT
Source organism: Picea mariana (assembly GCA_032191745.1). Classification (NCBI taxonomy): domain Eukaryota; kingdom Viridiplantae; phylum Streptophyta; class Pinopsida; order Pinales; family Pinaceae; genus Picea; species Picea mariana. The sequence continues at coordinate 171,200 of JASDQU010241201.1, forward strand.
TCTGTAGAGATCCACTGGACATTCTAGTGTCTATGGTTCTTTTTTTCTTGGATCTTCCATAATAGTGTCGGACAATCTTTTGTATCATGGTATACTGCGCAGTAGTACATACATGTCACAGGTGGAAGTGGAGATTCCCTCACATAATTTCTTGGATTTTGGTAGTTGTGGCACACTACTCAACCTATGCCTCTTCTAAATCCTCCTCTTCCTCGTCCTCCACATCTATATCCATCCCGGTCTCCTCGCGGTGCATTGTACTGAGGTACCTGATTATACTGTGCGGGGTTATACTATGGCTACACATTGTTATATGGTGGTGGTTCCTACTTGAAATGTGGTGCATATTTACCTTCCATCATTTCTTATTTCACCCTATAAGTATTTTAAGTTCTTTCTCTCATCAGCTCCATTTTCCTACAATATTTATCATCATGACCCACTGACTTGCAAAAATTGTAGTATGAACTTTTGGGTACTGTCTTATACTTTTGCATCATTGGAAAATGATATGAATCATGACCATGTCTTTTACAAATATCGCACCATGGTCCTCCTATTGGAAAAGGGTTTGGTACTCCTTTTTCCATGTACTGTATGAAAGTTGGAAATTCATTCTTATGGTGTCCTTTTGTCTTGCATGTGGTACACCAAACAACTTCTCTTTTCTCTTTTCCCTTATTCTGGTTAAGCTGAAATGTTATATTCTTCGGATCCTCCTTCAACTCCTCTATTGTTGGATCTGTCTTCTAATATTGGTTCTCTTTTAGTTATAAGGCTTCCTACAGAGCCTATGCTTGATTTTGGAACTTCTATTGTCTCAATGGGTATTTCAAATGTGGTAACAATGAATTCACAAATAAGTTCCTATGTTGCATGTCAGTCATGGCATATTTCAACTTAACTTTGAGATTCTTAAACCTATGATCAATCTCCCAAATAGACTCACCTAGTTTCTACCTAATTTCAATCATCTCATTCATGTACTGATATTCTAAGGTAGGCTTCTGAAATTCATTTATCAGTAGTTTTTTCACATCTGCAATAGTCCTTGTTACTCCTGGTGGACTATTTACATCTAATCTCATGTACCAATTCAATGTGTGGTATCTTATCATGATAGATAATTTTGCTAGTTTTGTATCCTCATATTTGATCTTTTTTGATTCCCAGATCTTCTCGTAGATGAATAAGTTATTTTTCAGGGTCCTCTGATGCCTCTCCCTGAAATTCTGGTAACATAATCATGGGATCATGTCCTTCCATTTTGTATTGTGTTGAACTACTACCTCTGCATAGTGTAGATATTTGATTGTTACTTCTTTATTTGGATCCTCTAGTTGTTTCTACTTGTTTATATGTGTTTCATGTTGTCTTTCTTCCACTAAAATTCAGTTTTCTAAATGGTGGCTTTCTTTTTGGTGTACTAGTCACACATGAGATTATAGGTTCCACACTCACACTGACCTGGATTGGAGTTCTACCTTCTATTCCTACTCTTGGACCTCTTGGTTTCCTTGTGTATGTTGCACATGGGATTTCCTCAATCAACTCCATAGCTTAGAGATCCTCTACCCCTTCCTAATTTTTTTCCAATCCCTTTCTATCAACTATGGATCTCTTCTTGTTATTCATCTTATATTGGTAGGATACTCCACTGGGTGTCTTTCCAGTTGTTTCCATTATCTGCTTTATCTGATCTTCCTCCATCATGATGGGGTTCATTGCCTCCTTCTTATTTCCCTTATCCATTTCTTCCTCCATTTCTCCACCTCTTGTCAGTGCTTCCCCTCTTCCCCCATGCACGTAGGGAAGTTTGGTTATATGATTCCATGTTCATCACACCCTTGTTATATAATAAAATATTGATTGAAGTATACAACGATATAATATACCTACCTATAGGTCCTTTTAGAAAATCCAACTAAGTCACAATGTAAGACTTCGCAGTATCTACTGCAAATTTGGTGATAAACCCTGCAACAATACTGTCTAACCAAAAATCTATTGTGTGCGTAGTTTTTTTGTTAACTTGTTGTAAATGCATGAACTCCATAGGATTCAAATCTAGTTGTATGATTCGATTTGTTGGGTGGTTTCCTTTTAACCTAAATAGCCACTCCTTCAACAAGTGTGGAAAAGCACAGAAGAATACCTCATGCAAGTCGCTAAACACATTTTTATCCAAATATTTTCACGGTGTTATCTTAGGGTTCCTGTTATCCTTTTGTGCAAACTCAAGTTCCTTTGTTTTCAACCAGATTTTTATTTCCTCCTTCGTTGGATTCCATGGTCTGAACATTCTTTTTATACCTTCATTCTCTACATGATTATTTTATGAATCTTGTCCACTCAATCCCATGTAATTCCAACTGGCAACAGAACCATTTGTTGGTTACTTCTATTAAATCTACTTCTTCGTATGACCTAGGTTCAACTTTGAATAGGTTTCCAACAAAACCCTCTAAAACTATCAACCCTCCTGGTAAACCAAAAGGCAACACAATACAAAGAATGCATTGCGCAGTCTCACCCAAGATAGCTTTATGGGTGACTACAATGCTCAAGTGCTTGCAGTCTAGGAATGTGTGGGGATATGGGATTGTATTTTATCTTCTTTAGGAATTAGTATGATTATTCATTCTATTATTCCTACGATTCATTCATCTTTTAATCCCATGCATGCATTCTAATATATCTAACTTAATCATTCATCCATCAGATAACCATTAATAGAAAGTAAACATGCAAGAAACATCACACATAACACATGTTTTACCATGGTTCACCCCCTCTTGGGATACATCCACAAAGATTTGGCTTCTCTGCTCTTTTATTTAGATTTCTGCAAAATATGGTGTTGCACGCACTACAACTTCCATCATACAATCATGAAAAGGTTCAATGACCTCTGTGAGGTAGACTAGATCACACCAGGATCATCAGCCTATGATCTAACCCTCAAAATATGGCCTACCTGACTCTTCTACAACTCAATGTCTTCACTACAATCGTTGAACAACCAAACAAAACCCCAGCCTAGACCTCATAGGTTCTTATTTATTTCATTTTACAAGCTTATAGTTGTTACTATCTTTACCAAAGCCCTAACCCTATCATGGTTAGGATTTTCTTCTTGTGCACCTTGCATGTTTCTCCTCTTGCATGTTTCTTTTCCTCACACGTGCTGCATTTCCTACCAGTTGTTCTTCTCCAAAATTAGGCCTTTCCTTCCAAAATTGGGTCTTTCCTCAAAATAGTCCTACGCCCAACAAAACCAAATCAGATTAAATGTTTAAATCACATAATCCAAAAGTGTATATGTCAACCAACTGGGTCATTCTTGTAAATAGAATTCCTTGAAATATTAACACATCATTCAAGTAAAGTTAAAGAAGAATAGGACACTGCTTAGACCCCCTATTCATGAAACTTCATCCTGAAGTTCTAAAAAAATAAGGAAAATGATGATGCATATCAGTTGTATCTTGCCAAGTAGTTGAACCAGGACAATCGTTATCCCACTATAACTTTTCATGGTTGAACAAATGTCAGAAAATATACTGAGTTCATTAATCTAGTATGCAGATAAGTTTGGCCTTAAAATCCCCCTTGCCTAACACCTAGAAATTACTCAAATCAATAGCATGAATGATTTGAATGATAATGGTGAAAAGAAAAACATTAAAATATGGTTTTCTTTATTAGTAAATTATAATATGTGTATAAGAAATAAGATAATTTACCTATATTAATTGTAGAAATGTAAATTTACATCAACAATAGACAATTAAAACTTTATACCTTTATTCATGACAGCAATGTTCACTTGACTCTTTGAGGGGATAACCTCCAATGATAAAATCTCTTATTATAATATAATTCAAAATACATACTATTACATTGATTTTACTTCTTTATATACTTATATATACCTCCCAGGAACATTATAGAGAAGGAAATTTCTAGTAGGAGGAACCTTCTAGCAAGCCTTCTTACAATTATTGCTTTCACGCTACTATATGGGCCTTATTTACTAAAAGTAGTCTCCATAAATAGAAACATATCTATTGACATATGGAGCTATGGTAGGACCTTAACATCCCTTCCTCCTTAAAAAGAAACATTATCCTCAAGGATGGAAATGAGGGAATTTGTGAAGGGTCTCTACTAGTTCCCATGTGACATCCTTGTACCATGTATCCTTCCATTGTATCAGTACCTCCTAGATAGTGCACTAGTAGATACTATGCTCTCTTTTGTTAAGGATGGCCGCAAGGTAAAACCAAATGGAACCTTCTTCATATAGTTTTCCAGGGTTAGTTTGAATATGACAATTAGATCCTAGTGACTTTCTTTAAGAAGGAGAAATGAAAGATTTTATGAATTTTAGAGTGGCTCAAAAGTTCCAATTTGTAATCCACTAGCCCAATACATTTGAGGACCTTATAGGGGCGATAAAACTTGGGATCTAGCTTCTAGTGGTGGTTTTATTTAAGGGAGATCTGCTTATAAGGTTGCAGATGAACGAAAACCTAATCCCCTTCTTTAAGATGGTGTTTTGAATTATTTTGATCAGCTTATTGCTTCATCCAATTATGAGTTATTATTATATTATCCTTGAGAGTGAAGAGAATGTTGGCTCAAATTATGAGTGTTTTGTAATTTTTTGCACCTTATAGACTTCAAGTAAGTAGGAGAGTACTAATGGGGGATTTTGGCCATAGTCATTTGAATGGAACCATGATAAGTTTTATTGTACCACCTCTCTACTAGGAAACCATTGAACCCATTGGGATTGTCATTTTGAATCAAAGAGACTAAAATATTATTCCAAGAACTTAATGATAACTTCATCCTAACCATAAATTTGGGGGTGATAGGCAAGGATATGATTCAATTGAGTTCCCTAGAGCCGAGAAATATCTTACAAGAAATTGCTAGTGAAGTTAGGCCCATGGTCTATCACAATAGATTGTGACATACCATGGAGTTTAAATATATTATCCGTGAAGACTTAAGTGACTATGGAGGCTTTAAAGGGGTGTTGTAGAACACAAAAAATGAGCATATTTGGAAAGGAAATCAACCACAAACAGGATAACATATTTATTTCCTAACTTATGTAACCCCACAATGAAGTCCACAGAAATTCTAGTCCATACAACCGGTTGAATGGGTAAAGGTTGTAGTTCCCTTAGAGGTTTCATTGCTTCTCCCTTGTGTTGTTGGAAAATTTCACATTATAGCAAAAAAATGCAAATTTCCTTTGTCATGCCTTCCAAAAAAATTAATGTTTGATCCTTTCATATGTTTTATGAAAGCCCAAATGACATGTTGCTGGAGAGGTAATGAGTTTAGATAACAATGTTTATTTAAAGGTGGACTACTTGTTCAAATACAAATTCCCTTTATAGATAATCTCTTCATTTTTCCAAGTGTAGACCTACTATTCATGGGGTTCCATTTGAAGTTGTTGTATCAAGTGAGTGATCTTGGGATCTATTAACCGTTATTTGCTAACGTCATTCATCCAATCTACTACTATGAAATAGAGTGAAAATAGGGTCCCTTCCTATTCATAATTTTGAGAGAGAATATATACTGCCACATTATCCTTTCTCTTTCTATAAATTATCTTATAGCCGTATCCCAATATTTTGGTGACCCATTTTTGTTGCTTAGGGGACAAAATCCTTTACTCCAAGAAATATTTCAAGATGAAATGATTTGTTTTAATCTAGAAACATTTCCTAAGTAAGCATGAATGTCAGATATCCACATCTTTCAAATAACCATCCATTTTTTTCATAATTTTATTTTCCCAAGTGCTTCTTGTATATGTTTTTGTTAGTAAAGGATAATGGTCATCCCTCTTGCATAAGTACTTCTTTGATGCCTTTATCGGAGGCATCATTTTCCAAGACAAAGGTCGTAGTGAAGTCTGGTAGAGAAATCACTAGGGTTGTACACAAAATTCTTAAAATCGTCATGTTCTGCGGCTTCATTCCAACTAAAGGATTTTTTTTGAGAAAGGCTATGAGGGTAAATATAATCTTACAATAGTTCCTAACAAAATTTCTGCAATAACCAATGAGACCAAGAAAACATGTTAAAATTTAAAAACACATACACCATCATGACGAATGATATGGCCCAAATATTCCACTTTAGAGATACCAAAGGCACATTTGGACCTCTTGAGGAAGATTTGATGATTGGCAAGCAATTGTAAGACATGATACACATGGGTGAAATGGGCATGCAAAGTTTCAACATAGATAATTATGTCATCAAAATTAAATGAAAAAAATGGCAAAGGGTTGAAATATGTTGTTCATGAGGTTCTACAAGATGTAAGGTCAATTGCAAAGGCTAAGGGGCATCACCAAGAACTCATAATGGCCTTCTTGAGTGTGAAAAGTAGTTTTGTGAATATCTATATCCTTCATGTGAATTTGGTGATAGTTAGAGAAACGATCAAGTTTCGTGAAGAATTGAGTGCCTTTGAGCTCATAAAAAATTTCATCATTCATGTGCATGGAGAACTTATCCTTGATTTTTATTTTATCGAGAGATAAAACGTAGGACACATGTGCCAAGTGCCTCATTTCTTGAGGACCATGAAAACTGATGATGAATAAGAAATAGTACAAGGGTGGATGACACCAGTGGCTAGAAAATACTAAATTATATTTTCAATTTCATTTTTTGGGGGAAAATGTGTAATACACCTAGGATAAACCCCAATTGTACATACAAATGTAAATTAACACATAGGTTGGTGAGCCATTGGTACCAATTGTAAATGTAAATATGCTTATAGGCTGGTGAGTCATTGGCACTTGGTTTTGTGGTTAGGCACACTTGGGTAAGTGCATGGAGATTCATTATTAGGATAGGGGCACTCAAGTCATAATGTTGCACACACTTGGGTAAGTGCGCGGTAGTGACCAGGAAGTGCACATAGTTGATTTATATATGACTGCATATGTATTGAGGCTAGAGTGTTTGTGTGGTTATTAGGCTGGAGAACCAGATGCTAAAAAAAGGGCCAGTGAGCCATCATTGTAATATGAAATCACATGCAGATATTAATGAAAACACATCACTGCGGTAGACCAACCATGTAAAAGAGTATGTAGGACTAAACTCCACTAGGTAGGGAAAGGGGGATAAGTTAAGGGGGCTTAAACCCAAAGGAATATTATATTAATATTCCTTGAAGTATAAAGTATGGATATTTATTTTATCCTAAGTTCTAAAGATAGGACAAGTGGGTCCAAGGTGGTTCTCGATGGGACAAGTGTCAAGTTGGGAACATGCATACATATAGTTTAGACTTAGTTCATTTTCGATATCCCATCATCATTACTTCACTCACTCGGCTGTCCTGGGTATCCTATTGTTACTATTCATATTCCTGTACTTGTACCCTGGTTAGATTTGGATATGCACTAAAGGAGAGGGTTGTTATGCCTATAGGATATTGAAGAGGCAGGTTTTCAGACCATCATCATTCTCTCTAGGTGAGAGAATTGCTGGGAATTAATTCCCGAAGGTTCCAAACTATAGTTATAGGGCTCTAAGACTTCCTTTCTGGCCTGTTGTTGAGGCACGGGAAAGGAATTTGGGTAGCCAAGGCACTGTTGAGAAGAGAAGGGGTACACTTCCTGGGGTGGGATAGGCATGTGGGGAATGAGGGACTGTAGGTTGTTAGTTCCAGTTGTCACTTGTGACTGTGTTTCCTATTGTTTGGGATACATTAGCCTGGTTAGGAATTCCTTTACCCAGGCGAAGTTTAGTCCCATCTTAGGGGTGACCCACTACTGAGAGTTATGAGTAGTGTGGTCCAAGGTTGGGAGGAACATGGAAGGTCTACACATAGTTGGTGTTATTTTAATCAAAGATAAGTGTCAATTTGTGTTAATTCATGTCCTACGTTAATATTTATACATTCATTTTCATGGATTTTTCCTTTGTATGTCACATGCATATTTTTGTTATTATTTTGTATGAATCTATGCATTTGCAAAGTATTTTTATGATTTAAATTTGTATCAGAGTTTGAAATTTTAAGTGGCATAGCCCATCAGGTGGCTAGGGATGTTATAATGTGGTATTACAACCCAATTTTTAAACTGATCCTGAATGAGCCAATTAGTGGAATGTGAAAGTGAAAATTACAGACTATGTAGGAAACTGTTGGATAGAATGCCGAAAAAACGATGTCTGAAATTCGTTTGTTGAAATTATTGCATAAAAAAAATTGAGAGAAACTTCATGGGTAATGTGAAGAATTGATCCCCTTTGGAAATTTTGAAAATAAGAAAATCGAAAAAAAATGGGTATTTTTTTCCATATGATGATGTAGGCATGGCATGGAGACCACATGTTAGCTAATGTGGTAGAATAAAGGCGTGTGTTTCCATGGTGGCAGGTACATGCTGGATAGGATTATTGTTGGTAGGTGATGTGGAGCCATGTTGTAGACCAATTATCAGACCCACAAAACTATGGTAAGATCTTGGAAGTTTGTCCAAGTATGAGTTTGTAAGTCCGTAAGTCCGTGAGTCCATGAAGACAAAAAAATGGCTAAGTGTTGGAACTTATTATGAGTCTACGAGTCCACGAGTCAGTGAAGACGAAAAAATGGCTAAGTTTTGGGACTTATTATGAGTCTTTGAGTTTGTGAGTTCATGAGTCCGCGAGACTGCGAAGACGAAAAAATGGCTAAGAGTTGGGACTTATCATGAGTTTGTGAGTCTGTGAGTCCACGAAGATGGAAAAAGGCTAAGTGTTGGGACTTATTATGAGTCTGTGATTCCAAGAAGATGGAAAAATTGCTAAGTGTTGGGACTTATTATGAGTCTATGAGCCTGCGAGTCCGCGAATATGGAAAAATGGTGAAGTGTTGAAACTTATTATGAGTCTGCGAGTATGTGAGCCTACAAGTCCACAAAGACAGAAAAAATGGCTAAGTGTTGGGACTTATTATGAGTTCATGAGTCTGCGACTTCGTGACTCCACAAAGATGGAAAAATGACTAAGTATTGAGACTTTTTGGATGGACTTAAGAAATGAAGGTTACAATATTATGGTTCTGTGAGTCCAGAAAGAAGTGGAAAAATAATGGTGTGCAGGTGTGTACACTAAAATTTTGGCACTGCGCAGTGTAGAACTACACATGCTAAATATGTGTGTATAATTAGAAGAGGTGCATGCAAATTCGATTTGGTAGTCTACAACAAAAAAAACCCAGTAATTTTCATGACATTTTTGTATTGTTTGAAGGTTATGTTTTTGTAGGGAATTTTTTAGGCTCTAGACAATGTTTTTAGCTACTAAAAAATAGTGCACCTAGGGCATAATTTTTTCATATTAAATGAAATAGTTTGGATATACCTTTCTAACAGTGTATCTCATTCATCAAATGGAGTTAGGATGAGTGATTTACAACTAAAACAATGGAGAGTAAATTTTAAGGCAAGTTAACTTATGAAAGGCATAACTTCCTACTCTGGAATCTGATGGAGGCCCAAGAGAAGTCTATGTAAATTTATTGAACCATAGAATGCATTCATGGAACTAAATTAAAATTCTGGTCAAAATAAAAACTCTTAAGTGGGCATAGAAGGTACTTGTAGCATTGAAGGTCAAAAACACTAATTGGCCTGAAACTTCAATAGGTTGTATCTACTAGCCCATAAATAGAAAGAGGTGAAACTTGGAAAGACTCTCTAAAATATGTATATGAAGAAACCCGATTGGGCTCCTATCAAAACTTCAATGGAGCAGGTGAATGCATAATTACAATTCTGGTGTGCACCTATTTGAAGTCTGAATAGAAGAAGTAATGGAGAATTTTCAAATGACCATAACGTTCTACTCCTGACTCATAATTGAGCATGGACATGGGAATTGGAAAGGTCTTCGAAATTATATTATAAATATTCACCCATGAAATTGATCTAGGTAGCCAATTTTACAAGAAATCTGAAGAAAGAACTTCTGATGCATTATTGAACCAGAATTGTGTGAGACAGTTGGCTTAGGTTGATGGAAACTTGGTATGGATTGTTGGTTGTCATTGATGTAAAAAATTGAAGAGTGATATTGTATATTTATGTCAACCCTTAGTGATTGATGTCAACCCTTGGAGAAAGTCCGATAGCGAATTCTGGTAGCACAAAGGTTTGGAAAATGGACATAAGTTTGTTTGATGTATAATGGTATGAGTTTTAATATCTTTGAAGGTAAGAATATTCTAGATGGGTATTACATGTCATTCCATTTTTGTTGGTATGTGTAACGCCACATAACTCCTCACGGTTAGAGAGTTATGGCCATGTGAAGTGGGAGAACCCAGGTTTGGGTAATGGACCCAAGTTTAATTGATGGATAACAGTATGAGTTTTGACATATTTGCAGGTAATACTATTCTATATGTATATTACATGTCATTCCATTTCCATTGGTATGTGTAACGTCACATAACTCCTCACGGTTAAAGAGTTATGGCCATGTGGAGTTGGAGAACCCACATGAGTCATCTAGAAGCCCCAAAAGGTTAAAGTAGTCAAAGTGGTTTAAGAGATTTTTAGAAGGTAAATAATAAAGTGAAGCGATGAGTGTACTCTAATTCAAAGTGAATAGAAAATAAATTATTTAAATAATAAATTTAATGGAGAAATTACTAAGTTGACAAGTGGTTAGAAGTGGGTTAGCCCTAAAATAAGTAAAGTGGTTTAAGATGGTTAGAAGGTAACCCCTTGAGGTAAAGTGAAGTGATGAGTTTACTATAATTCAAATTGGATACAAAATAAATTATTTGAATAATAAATTTAATGGATAAATTACTAGTTGGACAAGTGGTTAGAAGTTGACTAACCCTAAAATAAGGAAAGTGGGTTAAGATGGTTAAAAGGTAACCCCTTGAGGAAGCTACATGAAAGTATAAATAAGAGGCAAGGCTCTCTCATTTTATATGAAACTTGAGAATATTAAATATCTATAGGTCATTGAGGTAACAAAAGGATATCTAAGCTAAATTTTAGAGAGAAGGTGAAGTAAACAAGGCCGAAATTCAAGGGAGGATAATTTTTTTTTATGATGCTTTCTAAGGTATGTTATATACAGGTCATCTTACCATTTTCACAATAACTTTTTTTCTAGAATGATTCAAACCGTGAAATTGATAGGCCATTGAGAAAACATATCCAATTATCTATGGTACGAATTTCATCTTTTGGGTTGTTTTATTTTTGGAGTTACACTCTATGGAAAATAGGGTTTGTGGCTAGTCCTGAAACTAGTCTAAAACAGGTGTTTCGGGTAAAAATGTCATAAATTCTTCATAACAACTACAAATTAATTAAGACAAAATGTTTTGGTTAGAGTATGGTCTTTAGTATTCTTTGTAACATATTCAGATCCATACAACAAATATTCTGTGTGGGGAATGCTCTACAGGTTCGCTCTCTAGAATAAGTCAAAATTCAAGAAGGTATGCCATTTTTTCTATAACTCCCTTTCTGAGAGGTTCCAAGTAGTGACACCTAAAGGAATTGCATAAAACACACTGAAGAAAATTGTGTACTATTTTTAGATCTTTATTCATTACAGATACATAGTTATTATTATTTATGTTAGATTTGTTGACTAATCCAAAACTATTCATGTGAGACTAAAGTAAAGTTTGATGAAAATGTTAGTCTCTTGTTGTTAAAGTTAAGGAAGGTTTGCAAGTATGTGATCATATACACCAGGTCTATTACAGAGTTACAAATCAGATTTGGATGATGAAATTGATGAGGGATTTTGGTTGAGGTACATGTTAGGTACATGGTTGAGACAAGTAGTTGATGAGTTGGCACATACATGAGGTGTATAATTGATGATGTTGGTACATATTTATGATTCATAGTTGATGAGTAGTTAATACATGATTGGTACATACTTGGTACATGGTTGGAGTCACTTGTTAGTAGTATTGTTGACACATGGTTTATCGATGATGTAGCATACGTGTATTGCTATATTATTAGAAGCACATATTGATCTTGGTGATGATTATGAGTTGTTGTGTTATGATTGGTTGATGCACATCTTTCAGAGTTGTCATGGTGATTTATATTGGTGAGTAGATCTGATTTGGTTGATAAGATTGATGAGACAGGTTGTTGTGATAGGTTGTTTGGACATGTTGTTGTGACATGTTATTTGTATAGGTTTGGTGCATGGTTGATGCACTTGTTCATGGTACAGGTTGAGGTACAGGTTGGTGCATGGTTGATGCACTTGTTTATGGTGCAAGTTGGTGCATGGTTGATGCACTTGGTTATGGTATGGGTTGATTACAGGTTGAGGTACAGGTTGATACATGGTTGATGCATGGTTCAGGCTATTGGTACAAGTTGTTTGGTGCAGGTTTATTGGTACATGTTTACATCATTATATCTCACAGTGATAGTGTGATAGTGGTTCCATCATTATACTTATACATCAGGGAAGTTGGACAAGGCAAGGACAGGTGGTTGTAGCTGGAGAACATAGGGGATTGTAGCCTCCTTTTTCTTGTAGCCAGAGAATTGGGGAGTTGGAGCTTCCCTCAGGTTGTAGGCTGAGAAACTAGGGGGTTGGAGCCACCTTCCAGTTGCAGTTGGAAAACAAAGGAAGTTGGTGCTTCCAATGAATGTAATTCTTCAAGAAATATAAGTAAAAACATTATGTGGTTTTCTCCCACTTTGGGTTTCCACGTAAAAAACTGGTGTATTGTGTATGTGTATGATTTCTCATTTGTTCAATGTGTATTTACTCTACAAATATTGGATGATAATTCTACATTGATATAACACTTGCATTTTATGGTTAAAAAGGATTAAATTGCTATATTATTGATTCACCCCCCCTCTTAGTAATCCAACAAATTGTACATAATTTCATGAATTGTTAAATTATTTATCTTAACAAGTTTTGTTGGTTGCACATTTTGCAAAGTTAACAACATTTAGATCAGAACAAGATCAACACAGAGTTTAGAATCATGGAAGATGCATAGCAGGCATACATCCATGAAGATGAGATCAGAGGGTTGTATGTCAATATAGGAAATGAAGGTACAGATTCAAATGGACATGGAGAAGGAAAGGAGGAAAGAATGAACTTGGTAGAGACTATAAAAAGTTTCCAAAAGGATGTCCAAAGTTATAAAAAATGATAATGAGAGGATTATGAAATCCAATGAGCAACATTATGGATTCAACATAAAGTTAATGGAGATCTTGGAAATGATAGAAAAGAAGATGGATAAGGATAAAAACTCAAGAAAATCAGGAAGTCACATAACTCGTGATGAGAGGAGAAGAACAGGAAGTGTTGGCATACGTCACCATCACTCCCCAAGGAATTCAACTAAGACAACATGCATTAGTTCAATTCCATCCCTTATCAAGAAACATAAGAGGTCTAGGGTGGATGAACTACATGGAGAAATGAAAAAAATCAAGCCTCCTACATTTGATGGTGAGCAAAAGAAGGATTAGGATGCAAAGACATGGCTTCTAGGCATGAAGAAGTATTTTCAATTGCATAATTACTCTTTACATGCATTAGGAAGAATTTCCATCTATCAGCTCAAGGGGAAACTACCAATGTGGTGGGACCAATTTTTGTAGGTGCAACACATTGATGAGAAGAAGGTTACTAGGAGGGAATTCAAGAGGTATTTTCAAAAAAAATACTTGCCTAAACGATACTATGACAAGAAAATGAAGGAGTTATTGAACTCAAACTTGGGAGTATACCATAGATGAATATGAAAGGAGGTTTTTAGAGATGCTAAAGTATGTTTCTTTCATCAAGGATGATTCGGTTAAGATTCAGAGGTATTGGAGTGGGTTGCCATCATTTATCAGTGACAAGATACAATATGATGATCCCAAAACATTGGAATAAACCATAAGTCGATCTAAATGCCTTTATGATCAACACAAAGGAAGACCAACTTTCCAAAAATATTGGGAAGAAAAGAAAAAAAGACATATGGAACATAGGAAGAAGGGGGTTAAGCCACCATTCTTTGGAAATAATTTTTAGGGACAGACAACTTCTAAAGAACCTATAATGACCGAGACATTCCGAAAAAGATCAAGGCAACCACCTATTCATTGTTGGAGTTGTGGAGGATATCATATGTACAGAGATTTCCCTCACAGAGGTGAAAATGTGAGGATTGTTCAAAATGAACAACAAGATGATACAGTCAAAGACATGGGCATAAATGTACCTAGGATCTATGCAGCCTTGGATAATAAGAGATCTAAATTCTAGTCACATATGATTGAAGTAGAAGGTAAGATCAATAACCAACCCATTGTTATTTTAATTGATTCAAGAGCTAGTCATAGTTATATAGATCCTAAGATGGTGGAGAGATTTTCATTTCCAAGAAGAAAGATTGGAAAACATTGGTTGGTGCAACTAGCTAGAAGAGATAAAATAAAAATTAATGAGATGGTTAAGGCATATCCAATGGACATAAATGGACTAAGCGCCAGGGGATATTTATGCATCATACCTTTAGGTTCCTATTACTACCTAATTGGTATGGATTGGTTAGACCAACACCATGTTATCCTAGACTGTTGTAATAAGGAATTTACTTTCTTGGAAGAGAAAGGGAACTTAAGGACAGTACAAGTAATTTCCAAGGCAATAACCGTTAGAGAAATTTCATCCTTGCAGCTGAAGAAAAGTTACAAGAAAGGGTGTCAAATATTTGCAGTGCATATGGAAGAGAAATCTAAAGATAAGGTGTCAATTATTGGAGATTATGCAGTCATAAAAGAGTTTGAAGATGTATTTAAACAAATACCAGGATTTCCACCCAAGAGAGATATTGGTTTCTCCATCAATCTGATGCCTAGAGAAACTCCAGTATCTAAGACCACGTACAGGATGAGTACACCAGAACTGAAGGAATTAGAAATGCAACTTGAAAATATTCTTAAGAAGGGATATATACGCCCAAGTGTATCACCTTGGGGTACCCCAATACTATTTGTGAAGAAAAAGGATAGAACATTGAGACTTTGCATTGACTTCAGGAAGTTGAACAAGGTAACTATGAACAATAAGTACCCTTTTCCAAGAATATATGACCTATTTGATCAACTGAAAGATGAAAAAATATTCTCCAATATTGATCCCAGGTTAGGCTATCATTAGGTAAGAATTAAATAAGAATACATCAACAATATTGCCTTCATAACAAGGTATGGACATTATGAGTTTACAGTGGTACCATTTGGGTTGTCAAATGCACCAATTGTCTTCATGTGTCTCATGAATGGTATATTCAAGAATTACTTGTATATATTTGTCATTATATTCTTGGATGATATTTTGATATATTCTAAGTTTGAAAAACAACATGAAAAACACTTAAGAATGGTGTTACAGGTATTGAGGAAGCATTAGTTGTATTCCAAATTGAGCAAATTCTCATTATATCAGAAGCAAATTCATTATTTGGGCCATATCATTTCAGAGGAAGGAATAGCAATGGACCCAGAAAAGATAAGGGCCATTGAAGGATGGCCAACACCAAGGAATGTATTTGAGGTAAGATCATTCATGGGACTTGTAAATTACTACAGAAAATTTATTGAGGGATTCTCAAATATTTCACACCCAATCACTTCCTTTCATAAGAAGGGTGTGAAGATTGAGTGGACACCAGATTGTGAAAGGAGTTTCCAAAACTTGAAAATTTTATTAACAAGTGCTCCAATACTAAGGATTGTTGATACAAATGAAGACCTCATTGTATGAATTGATCATGTAAAAAAGGGCTTGGCAGAGTCCTTATTCAGAATGGGTATGTGTTGTGCTATGAATCAAGGAAGTTGAAGGAGCATGAAAGTCACTATGATACTCATGACTTGGAGTTGGAATCCATAGTGCATGCCTTGATTCAGAATGGGTATGTGTTGTGCTATGAATCAAGGAAGTTGAAGGAGCATGAAAGTCACTATGGTACTCATGACTTGGAGTTGGAATCCATAGTGCATGCCTTGAAGATGTGCAGGAACTACCTCATGGGAAAAATATTTGAGTTGAGGACAAACCATAGTGGTTTGAAATATTTATTTGGACATCCAACTCTAAATCCAAGGCAAAGTAGGTGGTTGGAATTCCTCAGTGAATATAAATTTGATATAAAGCATATCAAGGGGAAAGATATCAAGGTGGTTTATGCACTCAGTAGAAGGATGCATGAAATACATGCTATAGCCATTAGCATGTACCAATCAGATTTGAAAGACAGAATCTTAGAGGTTGCAAACTCAGATTTACCATACATGGACATAAAGACAAAATAACAACAAGGTATTTTGCAGTAGAAAAGTGAAGAATATAAGCTAGATAGAGATGAAATTCTCATCTACAGGAGTAGAATTTATGCTCCAAATTCTCAGGAATTGAAAATTTTGATTTTAAAAGAAATGCATAATGTGCCTTATGCTAGGAACCCATGTTTTCAGAAAACAATTGCAGTTGTCAAGAGCCAATATTATTGACCAGGCATAAAGAAAGAAGTTGTTGATTTTATTTCCAAGTGTTAGGAATGTCAAAAGATCAAGGCTAAGCATAGACACCTAGTTGGTTTTCTACAACCATTTCCCATTCCTGAGCGGAAATGTGAAGTTGTGACAATCGATTTTATCACTAGACTACCTAGAACTAACAAGAAACATGATTCTATCATGGTAGTGGTGGATAAGCTTACCAAATATACCCATTCTATTCCAATAAATACCACTCACAAGGAATATAACATAGTTGATATTTAAATGAGAGAAATATCTTAATTACATGGAATACTTAAGACAATTGTGTCTAACAAAGATCCAAAATTTACATCAAATTTTTCTAAATGATTATTCTATTGTACTATGTTGTATTTATGTCAAGGGATTGATGTGAAAGGAATTGATGTCAAGTATTTCCATAGTGATGTGTTTGTATCATTGATATATTGATTATTGGTTATATGGTCATTGATGTAATTGTTGTCAAAGGGTTGATGTCAAGTGGTGTCATAATGATGTGTTGATATTAAAGGGAGTTTTATCATTGATGTCATGTCATGGTTTATAGGAAGAACCAACAGGATAAACTCCAAAGTGATCCCCTTATGGTGAAATCCCTCATGGGAAGATGCTCTTGGATAAAGTTCCCAAAGTGGTCCCTTTATGCTGAAATCCCTCACGGAAAGACGCTTTGTGAAGTACAAATGGTAAGGTAGTTGAGTAGCCCATCATTGTGGTTAGGGAACCCAAGATTGATTGAAGAATATTGTAATGAAGATCGGTGAATTTGTAAGAGAAATTGTTCCATACAGATAGTATATGTCATGTCGTTTATGTTGATATGTGGAATGTCACATAACTCCTCACGATTAGAGAGTTATGGCCATGTGAAGTTGGAGAACCCTCATGAGTTATCTAGAATCCCCTAGAAGGTCAAAGAAGTCAAATTATTCTAGAAGCTCCTAGAAGAATTTGACTAGTCAAAGTGGTTAGTCATGGGTTAAGTGGTTGCAACAAGAAAAAAATTAAAAATAAATTAGTTGCAATAAGAAGTGGATAGTTTACTATTTGTGAATAAAGTGGTTGTAAGTAGACAAAGTGGTTAGAAATGGGTTAGTCCCAAAATAAGGAAGTTGGGTAAGTTGGTTAGAAGATAACCCCTAGAGGAAGGTACTTGGCGAAGTATAAATAAGAGAGAAAGGGTCTATTACGAGTATGATATTTGAGTATATTGAATATCCATTTGTGAAAGGATATTTGGGAAGGTATAATTGATACATCAAATTCGCGGAAGAAAAACCGTGGAAGAAGAATCACAGTATCAAAACCACGACAGCAGAGTCATGGAAGCAAAACCGCGACAAAAAGGTCACCGAAGCAAAATCGCAGTAGCAGAATCGTGGTAGCAAAACCGGGCAATAGATTTGATAGCTGCAAAAAGATGGTACTTCGGTAACCACATCAGATTTGCATATTGGAATTGTTCAAATTGTTGCATGGTATGGTATAGGTCTTGATGATTGTTGTAATATTAAAGGTATGGTTTGGGAAAATGATCTTGTGCAAGGGTTTATGGTATTTGGTTTATGGAGAGTATGGTGTATTGCTAGAGGTATATTATTGGTTAACTTGGTGATATTGTGCATATGGTTGAGAGTTATCTTGATCTTTGTGAGTATATAATATTTGGATGATGAGATTTACAAGACAGGTTGAGGTGACACATTGTGTTGTGCATAGTTGATGCACTTGTCTTGGTATAGATTGTTGGTACAATTTGACAGATTGTTTTTTGTCTACAAGTTGGGTCTTGTACTTGAGGGTGGGATTCCTCACATCTAGGTTAGTGATGAGATATGCAAGATGGGTCTTGCAGTTGAGATTTGGTGCTCTTTTCAGTTGGTGTTGATAAAACCTGAGATTGTAGTCTCTTGTAACACATAATACAAAAAGATTAAACACATATCTGGTGCTCTTTATGTTCATTATTGTTATGGTTCCAAGTTATTTAGTGTTGATGTATGTTGTTGAGATATGTTTACATGCAAGAAACTAAGTGAATGGAACTAATGAGTAAATGGTGATTGCTAACTAAGGTTTTATAAGAAGTGTAAGAACAACCTCACGCAAATTCACCCCCCACTCTCAGTGTGGACAGTGTGTCCAACAATTGGTATCAGAGTAGTCATTCACTAGAAGACTTACAAGTATGAAGGAGATCCATGGACACACAAGTAGAAGAAGGTTGTGTAGAATCATCTAAAAATTATCTTATAGATGAAGAGGAATATTTGTTGAAGCTCAAAGATAAAATCTTAGATTTGTTAGAAGAAGAAGATGATCACTATACTTTTGATCTTGATTTTGATGAATACATTAAGGAATCCCTAGAAAAGTACCAAAGGCATATCGCGGCACTAAGGAAAATACTCATGAAACAAGAAGAAGATATCAAGAGACTAAAGACTGATATAATTAGTCAACCAGAAGAAAAGAAGAAGGTAGATGATGAGCATAGAAAAATATTTGAATTCAATGTCAATTTGAAGACCCAAATTGAAGAATCCAGAAGGAAAGAAGAGAATTCAAACAAGTTCATGAACAATTCAACAATTATTGATGAAATATTGTGGTGTCAAATATCACCTAATGATAAATTCGGTCTTGGATACAACAAGGAAGTAGCACACTTTGAATCTAGAACTTATAAGAATCATGAGGTAAGTCATTCATTTTCAAAAGGTGGAATTAAAGAGTTAAGTCCTACACCTCAAATCAAATTCAGAAGAGAGACACCTTGAAGGTGGATGCCAAAGAAAAGGTAAGCAAATATTTATCATGGTCAATGTTTCTCATGTAATGAATTTGGTCACAAATCTTTGGAATGCAGACATTATGCAAGGAAATATGTTGGAATATTCAACAACATCTTAGTATGTTTCATATGTAATCAAGTGGGACACATTGCTTCTCATTGTCACACCATGATATGTCACATTTGCAATGGGTTTGGCCACAAACTCGGGATTGTTGGAATTCAAGGAGACAATCAATAAGGAGTGCTTCATGTAATATGGAAATAAGAGCACATGTGACTTGGAAGGAAGAGAATGTTGAAAGGATGGAAGCTCAGAGTACAAGTACAGAGAAACCTAGACACTTTCATAGGTGGCTGAAGAAGACTGAACCAGAAGAACAAAATGGTAGCCATGAGGCAAGCTCAAGCCTTACATTTTCTGAGGCATACGTCAGCTCCTATGGGAACTATCACATATATATGTGGTCTGTCTGAAGAAATGTCGTATACATACGCGAGCTGTATGTGGTGAAGTCATGTACATGAGGTAAATCCCTTAGAAAAAGGGGTGCACAGATGAGTTACAACATGGTTTGATGTTACAACATAGTTTATGCAGGGTCTGAGATGATATGCTTCCATTTTTTATTTTTGTGTGTATGAATGTATGTTGATGATATATGGCTTAGCTTTGGAGCATATGCTTGAGGTCTATTATGGATGCATGGTACTAACCCTAGTTGTGGATTGAGGAATTTTCGGCTAAGGTATAGTGTTGGTTATGTTGAGTACTTTCTCAGTGATTTCATGGAACTTTGTTTATGAGATATATAATGATGATGTGATGCTAGCAAGAGATACATCATTGATCTATTGAGGGACACTCTTGGTACATATTTAGAGGTACTATTGTTTCATTATATTTAATGTAGTAAATGTTTTGAGGAAGATTTGTTATAGTATCTAGCTGGTACATATGTGAGCTCCATTGACATATATTGTGATGTATTATTAGAAGAATATTTGTTGGATGTCTTGGTATATGTATTTGGCATATTGGTTGATGTACATGTTGAATACATTGGTGAGACATATATTGTATACATTGGCACATAGTTCATGGTAGATGGTTGAAGAATATGACACTTGGTTGGCATGTTGGTATTGATGGAGGACTCTTGTTGGTTACATTGGCATATCTCTTTAGTATATATCTGAAGTACAAGGTTGATACACATATGACACACATTATTGGCATATGGGTGAGATACATTTCATGATATATGATGTATGGTACTTGGATGATGTACATGGTTGGCATATGATGAGTCACAACTTGATCTATGGATGATGCATGATTGGTACAGACTGTGCACATTGTTAGAGGCACTTGTTGGTTGGCATATGGAAGATGTGGCGTAGGTGTATGGATATCTAGATTGTGGTTCATCTTGTTGAATTTTTGGTGCACGATTGATGCACTTTCTTGATGGTATATGGTACAAGATTGATGCTTGATGGTTGAGATACATTTCTTGACATATGGGTTGTGGAATTTCATAGAGGCATATCATGAGTGATATGGCACATGGTTGGCCTGATGTATGGTTGTTGATATTATTGATGATCTTGATACACATTTGGCACATGGTTAATACACTTAAGTGATGATATCTTATGATATATTATATGGTGTTGATGTACATAGTTGATGTAAATGATTGATGTGCATGATTGGCACATGGTATGGCATATGATGTACATTGTTGATGGTTTGTTCATGATTCAATATTCATTGTTGACATAACATTTTCTTCATGGATTGATTCATGAGTTGGTATGTATGATTGGCATACACTTGATGGCATGAGTTAGATGGTTGATGCATGAACAGGTCCAAGGTCAGTGTTCTCTTAATGCAGTTGAACAGTTGATCATTATTTCGATAGAGAAACAACATTTGCAGTAGAAGCAAACTTGAGTGTCAACATATTGTTCACCTTGTAGAGAAGATAGGGGGAGACATATCCATAGGGGTAGTTATTCTTCTTCCCATGATCGGTTGCAGAGGCATGATTCCAAGAGAAGAGATGATTGGAATCCATATCATCAACATTACATCAGAGTGATTTCCCTTGTCAAAGGGAGATATATTCATAAAATACATGGAGAGAATCCCACGGGATCGTTCAACTAGGGCGACTAGCTTAGGGTCATTCTAGTCAAGGGGAGCATCCCCAAAGTGATATACTCTTTTCCATTGATGTAAAAGGGGGAGAGATAGTTACATTGATGTGGTGAGATGAACATTGATGAGGAGTGATGATCACATAGGGAGCATGAGCATTTCCATGTCTTGGTGTTGTCATCAATGATTGGTGTTGACATCAATGTTGGTGTTTCCATCAATGCCAAAGGGGGAGATTGTTGTACTATGTTGTCATTGACGACAAGGAATTTAGGTTAAATGGATTGATGCCAAGTATTTTCATAGTGATGTTTTGTATCATTGATATATTGATTATTGGTTATATGGTCATTGATGTAATTGTGGTCAAAGGGTTAATGTCAAGTGGTGTCATAATGATGTGTTGATATTAAAGGGATTTGTATCATTGATTTCATGTCATGATTGATAGGAAGAACCAAATGAATAAACTCCAAATTGGTCCCCTTGTGGTGAAATCCCTCACGAGAAGATGCTCTTGGATAAAGTTCTCAAAGTGATTCCCTTATCGTGAAATCCCTCACAAGAAGATGCTTTATGAATTCCAAATGGTTAGGTGGTTGAGTAGCCTTGCGGTGTGTTTAGGGAACCCAATATTGATTGAGAAATAATGTAATGAAGATCAGTAAATTTGTAGGAGATATTATTCCATATGGATAGTATATGCCATGTCGTTTCCATTGATATGTGGAACATCACATAACTCCTCAAGGTTAGAGAGTTATGGCCATATGAAGTTGGAGAACCCTCATGAGTTATCTAAAAGTCCCTAGAAGGTCAAAGAATTAAAGAAGGTCAAAGAAGTCAAATTATTCTAGAAGCTCCTAGAATAAGTTGACCAGTCAAAGTGGTTAGTCATGGGTTAAGTGGTTGCAAAAAGAAAACAATTAAAAATAACTTTGTTGAAACTAGAAGTGAAGAGTTTACTATTTGTGAATAAAGTGGTTGGAAGTAGACAAAGTGCTTAGAAGTGGATTATCCCCAAAAGAAGGAAGTTGGGTAAGTTGATCAGAAGATAGCCCATAGAGGAAGCTACTTGGAGAAGTATAAATAAGAGAGAAAGGGTCGCTTATGAGTATGATATTTAAGCATATTGAATATCCATTTGTGAAAGGTTATTTGGGAAGGTATTATTGATAGAGAAAATTTGCGGCAGAAAACCCACAACAAAAAAATTGCGGCAGAAAAACCATGATAGAAAAATCGCAGCAGAAAAAACGTGGCAAAAGAATCGCGGCAACAAAACCACAGCAGTAGAACTGCAAAAGAAGAATCACGGCAGCAGAATCTTGGTAGCAAAATCACGGTAGCAGATTTGGAAGCTGCAAAAAGTTGGCATTTCTTTAACCACGTCATATTTTCATATTGGAATTGTTCCAATTGTTGCATGGTATGGTATAGGTCTTGATGATTTCTACAATATTAAAGGTATGGTTTTGGCACATGGTCTTATGTAAGGGCTTATGGTATTTGGTTAACATGGTGATATTGTGCATATGGTTGAGATTTGACTTGATCTTTGTGAGTAGATCATATTTGGATGATGAGATTGATGAGACAGGTTGAGGTGATAGGTTGTTGTGACAGGTTGTGTTTGGCATAGTTGATGCACTTGTATTGGTATAGACTGTTGATACAGTTTGATAAATTTCTTTCTATGTACAAGTTGGGTCTTGTACTTGAGGGTTGGATTCCTCACATCTTGGTTGGTGATGAGATATATAGGTTGATTCTTGCAATTGAGAGTTGGTTCTCTTTGAGTTGGTGCTCTTTTCAGTTGGTGCTAACAAAACATGAGATTATAGTCTCTTGTAACATATAATACAAAAATATTTAACATATATCTGGTGATCTTTGTGTTCATTATTGTGATCGTTCAAAGTTCTTTATTGTTGATGTAT